>CAKJVB030000013.1:0-277992 GCA_918026665.1 Diabrotica balteata
AAATTAAATTATATTTATAAAAATAGGAAAAACACCAAAAAAACTCAAATATTTTAAATCAGGAAGAATGAAATATCGTTGTTAGTAATCGATGAAAACTAAACTTATTAGCGAGGAAGAAAAATAATGGAAATATGAAGGACATACTCTCTATATTTGAATTACTATAGCAATACACAATTTGTTAAAAATATACATCTTACACTGTATATTTTACAATTCTTTCGAATCAAACCACTGCGACCTGGATTCAATTTACATATACGGTCTAATCAGGTGATTTACAGTCCTAGCAAATGGCTCACATTTGTACATATTAAGAATAATAATCTCAAGCGAAATGAACGTTTATAGCACGAACAAAACAAATATTACTACCAATGTGATACTGAAAAGAGGCTGTCTTGTATAAATTATTAATAATTACTACAGATTAACGACAGAAAAATGACTAGATTCGTTCTGGCCATTAAGGTAGAGTTGCATAATGTTTAGATGGGATCCTATATATTAAAAGAATTGCAATTATGGTAACGTAACGAAATGCATTTATACTAACCGGTTAGTAGGTATATTAGTGTGGGCTATTATCTAAGAAAATACAATACTTTATAAATCTTTATGGTAAATACAAACTTTTTATAATTAAAAAGTTGACAATATGTTCATCTTAAAAGCTTTAGCACTATCATGCTTATATTTACAACCGGCGATAAGAAAAATAGTCACTAATTACAGAGGCATAAACTTCAGTTCCCTCCAGTCTCTCTTGTATCACCGTAGTATCATACCATTCACGAGTAGCAATCATATAATAAGAGTATGCTCCACAGCATCCACGTACTCTACTTGGCAACGCGCATACCACACACACATACCTTTTACTGGACTCCTCTAATTTTGGTTGCATATTCCTCAATCTCAAAAAGCTCAATCCAGGCTTACACTCCATAGAAAAATAAAGAATTCTCCACCAAATAGATCAATCTCCAGGCACTTGATCTGGGTTCGCCAAAATTTGCCATTGGTCTATCAGGACGACCAATACCGTCCATGCTCTCTTAACAACTCGCCCAACGTGCGCAGCCATCCTGATTGTCCGTAGTAAATTTAATTCAGGGTAACGCACACTTTAATCCATCCAAACCTGTATCTTCTCTACGCTGATCTCTAACGCCTAACGCTTTCAGTTTTCTACATCTTTTTCTAAACTATTTCTCGTTTTTATGGCGCCAAATCCATTTATACACGATTGTGAGATCGTAGGCGTAGCCCACAAACTGGACACCCAATGGCATTTACAGACGTAGCACGCCATCAAAGTATATATTCCACAAGATTAGTAAAGCGATAGACCTGGTTGGAAACACGAGAACGAGGCCTAGGTTTAGCAGTGGACTTTTGAGATTCGATGATGATGAGTCCCAAGACTGCATCCCTGCTGCGGAACACCCGTATTAACATTGGTATTAATTTTAAGCAGCATTTGATTGTCAATATTTTATTTCGATAAGAGATAATTTCTTTGGGCAAAGATCGACCCAGGTGGAGAGTACCTTGAACTAAGAGAAGCAGTCTTAAAACTAGGAAGCCTTGTCAATTTGCAGATTAAATTTTGATTTAAAATTTTCAAACGACAGTCATAGGGAGATAGACGTTTTGAAAAGTTATTGGTTTGTAAATAGAAACAGTTGTTCTTATTTGATTTCTAGAATTAAAGAACACATTAGAAACATATGTCCTGTATGTTATGCTTTTTAAACGCTTTTTTGCGTTTCTTTGCTTTTAAACTCTAACCCTACTAATCATTAAATACCTCATCACCTATAGTAATATCACAGTAGTTGTTATTTATACTGTGGTAATATTGTATAATTATTAACGAATGTGGTAAACCTAATCTAACTTAATCCAACCTAATGAAAGTGTTAAACAATTTAATAGCCACAAGTGTGCTCGTGGTTCACTGCCAGGGCGCCTTTTTGGTAATGGTACGACTACTTTATATAAAATAGTGTAAAGGAAAAAGAAATGAAGAGTAGAACAAATGTAACATCTTACCACTCCAATATTTACCTGCATAATTATCTTTAAATTCAGTTAATTTTATGATTACGCTGGTATTATTGTTTAATTCTACCTATTAAAAACAAATCTTGCATCGAATCACCAAAAATTTCGCTTTCTCCCTACAAACATGTTGAAATCGATGGTTACCAGTGATTTATGGTAGAAACATAGAAGTACACCTGGTAAAATTGCTATTAAACTCATACCCAACTAATTTCACATTCAACTCGTGACCTCGAACCTTGGGAGAGGAGTTTTTGACTCAAGATGACATAATACATTACAATACAGAATGATTCAAACATCTGGAGAATATCTTCATGCAAGAATTAACTAAGTAATTTTTGGGTAGTTTCTAGTAATAGATATAAATAGGTTTGCTCGTGATATGATCGTAAATAATAATTGAAACACAATTCAACTTATACAACACACAGTATACAGTGTATCCAATTAAGCCGGCACCATATGGGAAATTTTATTTTTAGTTTTATGTTTAGTTATTCTTTATAAAAAGTTCAATCATCAAATATTAATTTTTTTAATCATATACACGGTTTGTCAAAAAATATTGTTACAGTTTTATAACTTCATGCAAATCTTTATTAAATATAAAAAACAATTATTATAATCTGAGGTGGATAGGACATGAAACGACCCATCTAGAAAAACGCTCCTTGATAGATCCATTGGTCAGAGAAGAAAAGGAAGACCCAGAACAAGGATCCTTGATAACATCGATAAAGACATGAGAAATACAGGAAAACGTGCTTGGCGGAGGAAGGCGATGGATAGGGACGAATGGAGACAAATTCTTGAGAAGGCTAGGACCCACGCACGGTTGTAAAGCCAGAATGATGATGATTATCTTAATATCTTACCTACAACCCCATCTAACTGTGGGTAGTACGAATTAAATTAGAAGAACGCACCACTAGTTGCAAGTATTAGAAAATATCGGTGCTGATGATAGCGCCCCAGTAGTTTTTCCGGAAACCGCTTCGGAAAAGATGCTAAGGACGTCTAAGACGAGTTCCATGTGACAAACCACACAGACGTGTAAGTTATAAGGTAGCGCTCGTTACTTCACATTACTTTGCTCCTGACCTACTAAAACACAGTTATGTCTTAGGTACGTGCTAGTACCCCGTTGATTCCAACGCCATCCCACATGGTAAAGTACATATACTATTGTTACGAACGTGCATTTAACGAGGCACGTATAACGGTTGCATCTCGAAACAGCACCTCATGCTTCCATGCGGCGCGGCGGCATCTCGAAAGCGACTCGATATTTCGAGAAAGATCTGTCGCGTTCGCCTAGAGGTGGGAACTTTCTAGAAAATAGTAACTTTAGTATATATATGTAACGATCTTAGGAATAAGTTAAGTTGATAAGAGAGTACCGAACTGTAAAGTTATAAATAAATATATTTATATAAATTCGAACCGCTCGTTTTATTTAAAAACGGTACACTATATACACCATACCTTGTTGGTGTTATAGATAAGTACGTTTACTTGGTGCTGAATTATTTCATATTGTGTCTTGATTTGAGCCTTTTAATGGTGGTGAAAAGACCGGCCTTTTAATTTTTAACTCTTTTGAAAGTTTGTTGAACCTAAAATATTGGCTGCGAATTTGATGATCGGTAAAAAATATAATACAAAACTCGAGCTTTCATATATTTTTATAGTATCACTTTTATAACGTTGTGTGTGATAAAATTCTTTATTTATTTACATTAGTTAGTTAGTTATGCAGCAATCAGCAGTGAGTCATTATTATTTTGTTCAGATTATCCTCCTCAATCCTTTAGCCCTTGTCAGGGCGTAGTGACACCCTAAATATTATTATCTGCTGTCTCCATTGACTGCGATCTTGTGCCATATGGACGGCTTCATGTAGGGATTTTCCCACCAAACTCTTCATTTGGTCCACCCATCGTATTGGAGATCTTCCTCTTGGTCTTCGGCCTTCTACCTTACCTTCTACTACCAATAGTTCCATGGTGCCCGTTCTTCTAGCTATGTGGCCGAAGTAAGTTAGGTATGCTTGGTTTACTTTTTTTAGTAGCCTGTCTTTTATATGAAGCTCTTCCAGAATTGACAGGTTGGTTCTATGTTCTGTCCAGGACACGCGTAGAATTCTTCTATATACCCACATTTCGAAGGCTTCGATCTTACTCCTATCGATTTTTTTGAGAGTCCATGTTTCAGCTGCATATGTAGCAATGGGAAAAATAAGGGCATTGACCAACCTAAGCTTAGTATTCCTTGTTATTGTTCGGTCTTTCCATATTTTAATTAATTTAGCAGTTGCGGTTCGGGCCATTCCTAGTCTACGTTTGATTTCTGAGGAACAATCACCATTGTTGGTTATCAGAGAGCCCAAGTATACAAATCTGTCGACTACTTCGAAAATCCCTATTTGGCGTATATGCGGTAGATTATTATTTGCTCTTTCTACAATCATTATTTTTGTTTTTCTGGTGTTGATTTGAAGTCCGAATTCTTCACTTATTCGGCTTAGCCGTTCGATGATGGTAATCATTTCGACTTCATTCGCTGCTAGTATAAGTGTGTCATCTGCGTATCGCAGGTTACTGATTTTTCTGCCTCCTATAGTGATTCCTCCATCCCATTCATCTAGTACTTTTCTCATTATATATTCAGAATATATGTTGTACAATAATGGTGATAGTATGCAACCTTGTCTAGTTCCTTTCTCTGTTTTAAATGCATTTGAATATATTCCATGTACTTTAACTTTGGCTGAGTTTTTATTATACAGATTTCTTATTAGGTTAACTAGGTGGTTAGGTACTCCCATATTTTCCATTATACTCCAGAGAGGATCCCATTTTACTCAGATTAGTTCAGATTATACTCAGATAATATTTTGGCGCCTTATAGTAATTTAAACCTGTTGTAACGGAAATGGAGCAACCAGGGGTTCTAGATTAAACAAAGCATTTTACTCCCTTTCTGATAGCCTCATGATATGCAGAACGTAACATAATGGTCCTTCGAGCCGGATATTCTTCTTCACTGCTTTTATGTGTGTCTAGGGTTCTCTGTAGTAGCACGTTAGAAAATATGAGGCACTGGGGAAAAACCCCGTCAGTCAATGCGCGTGTATGGAATAACCCCGTGAATCAAATAATATTGTAGTAATCCGTTACCGGGTTTGTGTTGTACACTTGTCAGTCTGTTAGTTGTTGTTCAGCAACAAACTGTTTGTTTGTATTGTCGAGAGCGTGTTATTTGTCAGTTTTTTGTGTACCTGTATTTAAGAATAATGGAAAGTGACTCGTTCAGAAAACCAATGAATAAGAAACGAAAAACAACAGGTCGAGTTAGGGATGTTATGAGAGATTTGCGAGCAGCGTCTCACGAGCTTGGGCCGGATTGTTTGTGCAAAAGACTTAAATGCTTTCAGAATATACCAGAAGAGGGACGAAAACGAATCATTCGAGAATATAATCTGCTGGGAGATAGAGAAAAGCAGAACTCTTATTTGAGTGGCCCTATTATAGTGTTGCCTATAGTTCAAAGACGGCCTCGAAATGCGGATCCTATATATAAGACAGCTTCATTTTCATATACAGTTTGTTTGTTAAAAGACAATGTTGTATGTGATGTTCAGGTCTGCTTAAAAGCGTTCATGTCGCTTCATAGTATTAGTGAGGATAAGGTTATGCTTAGTGCTGGTAAATCTCCCAATGACTGTCGTGGAAAACATTCAACAAGACCCCACAAACTTTCACAAGAAACCACTTATTTACTTTTACATTTATAACCCGACAAGCGAGAGCTGGCGGGTTGCGCGTAGAACAAATTGAAAAGTATAAGGAATTGCTCATTTCTATTGCAGTCGGCTAGGAGTTCACATCGTGTATAACCGTTTAAGTACCTATACTATATACCTATAATCGCGATTAAGTACCTCTCCTATCTGTCTTAGAATAATTCCTTTTCTATTTTCGCGCAACTCACCCGCCAGCTCTCGCTTGTCGGATTATACTTATTTGAAATCTCTTAAAGGGAGAAAATCACATTATTCTTTAAAAGACACCAATAAAATTGACCTTCCTGCTGAGTTAATATTTCAAAGCTACATACCATGCACTTAACTAACTATCCGGCTATCCTATTTATCAGGTTTTTACATCATCTGGTAACAAAAGATAAACGTTTTAAAACAGTTAAGATGATCGCAGCGTGAGGCAGTCTTGGTACCTGTTCATATATCTTATTGAATAGTGCTGTTATTAAGTCGAGGCTTTTACTTTCGTTGTTTGCAATTGACTTTTGACAATTCGAAAAGTTTCAAAGTATTTCGACATTGATATTGTCTGGACCGGTGGCTTTTCCGTTCTTCTGAGCTTTTACTGCACAAATAACTTCTTCTTTTGTTATTTTTCGACCTTTTTTATTTATTCGATCATCCGTGGATGGTGGAGAACAAGGTCTATCATCGTCAAAAAGTGTCTGAATGTATTCTTTCCATCTCTCCAGTTTGTCTTTTGTACCTATAATTATCTCGTTATTATTATTTATAAATATTGTCTCTTGTCTCTTTTTGTATCTACCTGTAATTTTTTTTTACTTTTTTATGAACAATAAAGGTGTCCTATCTTTCCTGAAGTTGTTCAATTTCTAGGCATTTGGTTGACATTCAGTTTTCTTTAGCTTTTGTACACTTTTTTTCTAATGTTTCTAATGACTCGTTTGTATTCTATTTTGTTTTTTCCTCTTACGTCCATGAGGTCCATGATTTCTTGCCTTATCCCTGCGTTGAATAATCAGGGCATTTATATGATAATAACTATTCAACAAATAATGAAAATTACAATATTTTGAATTTTTGCACAAAAGTATATACAATACAGTAATAGGAATTACTCGGAAATGCGAACTAAGTTTCAAAAACAGTTAGCGCTAATGGGTTTAGCGTTCTCAAGTTTTAGTCACCAGGTAGGTACGCAGCTTGACGTATGTTAGTATTGATAAACAGAAGGGGAACTCAGAATATTGCTGGATAAGAAGTTGTTGAGAGTTTTGTATAAATACTTAGGTAGCACCGTCGATAACAACGGAAGCTGTGATCAGGAAATTCATATGAGCAACACTGCTATATCCAACCTCACCAAAATATGAAAAAATGCCTGCACTATCATCCTTTTCCTATTTTTGGACATCTTCCATTATGCGGCGTTTGTACATCACAGAACTAATTTGATTATACAAGATGAATATGTAATGTTTTTGAAAAATCGTCTAGACAGATATTTTGATATATGCTCTTCTTATATTGGCGCCACAACAAAGAATCACCCCAATTCGCCACATTACGCTCAATCGACTGCACTAAACACATAAAGTTGGCGCACGCAACACGCGCATCTAGTGGTCAAGGCAAAAAATAAACTTGCGCGTCTTTGACAATTTGAATCGCAACTTAAACACCGAAATAAATAAATGCCTTACCGAAATTACTAAATCGACCTACATTTTTGTTTTTCGATAGGATTTTTTGGACAGTGTCGTGGGTTTCGAAGATACGTAGTTGAGTTTTTGTTTTTTTTTGTTTTTCTTGTGAATTTTGTGTTGTGATGTGCCGGCTTTTCAAAGTAAGTGATGGGTAATGTCCAAAAATGTTTCGCAGCACCTAAGTCTAAAAAGGAAGCTTTGGTAAGTTGTCTGTGAACTATATATGATTATAATTTTATTAAAATGACTTTTTTTATAAGTGGTAAACAAATAAAACATTAAAACGTATGATGTAATGTAAACAAAAATATGGTAGTCGATAATTAACGTTATCATGTCTTTAACGAAGTATAATTATTAAAATTGAATTAGAGATAAGAAGTTGGTCCAAAAATGACATTATTTATAAAGATAATGCAAAAGTATCAATAAAGAATTGTTTGTCTTTTTCTGATAGACAAACAAATAATATTTAAACAATATACATTACATATAGAGACTGATTTTTAAAGAAAAATATTTCAATATTTTTGAATACTAAGTAATCTTACTGACAAATTCTCCCATTAACATAGCTGATATTTGAATATTTTTGTCAAAAATTATTACAAAAATACAAAAAAAAAATTCATCAATTTTATAACAATTTTACTCCTTCTTCTTCTTCTTCTTCTTCTTCTTTGTTTACCGTATTCTGTTAAACGTTGGTAATCATCAACGCTATTTGGTAAATAATGTGCTGATTCTATACCACTACTGCTGGTAGTGTATACATACTGTATGATTGCTAGAACAAATTATAGAAAGTTAATCCAGTTACACCTTCTTTTAGTAACAAACTTCCAATTCTTAAAAGATATTCACTCAAATCTTATTCTCCTACAAGAATGGAATTGAATCGCTTATTTCAGAAATAACCTAAGTCACATTTGGATAGTGTGCAGGAAGTTTCAAGTGAAATTAATAGATTACACCTAATGTAACAATTTATCAAAAACAAAAGCATTATATATCGTTTCTAAACTCTGCTAAACTACTAAAATAAAAAGTATATATTGCTAAACAGTTTTAATATCATACAGTTTATTTTGTGACTTCCTTGGATTTTTTCTTAGTTGCTGATGTTTGAATAATATTTTCGTAAAATGGTTTGAACATTTTCATAT
Organism: Diabrotica balteata; assembly: GCA_918026665.1. Classification (NCBI taxonomy): domain Eukaryota; kingdom Metazoa; phylum Arthropoda; class Insecta; order Coleoptera; family Chrysomelidae; genus Diabrotica; species Diabrotica balteata. The sequence goes on from CAKJVB030000013.1 coordinate 8,733, forward strand.
ATATATATATATATATATATATATATATATATATATATATATATATATATATTTTCACACGGTCACGTGAAACATTCGTTTCACGTGACCATACCACACTAGTTGTCTCGTTTCAATTCTATCTACACTGGAATATACAGTATTTGTCCTCCTTCTAATATCTTCATTCCTGATGTGATCTTTTTTGGATATACCACACGCTCTCCTTGAACATTTTCTCCACCCATTAAAGCAGTGTGGTCAAATTTTCTTTTTTGGTCTCTAGTATTGGAATTTAGTCTTTATACGCCTTTTGAGTGAGCATTTTAACTTTGACATTGCTTGTCTTTGAAGTGGAAATATTAAAGGTATTCTATATCGCACCATTAATGTATTTACTAGCTCGAATACTGTCGGGAGCATCAACGCTGTAGACAAAATTATGAAATTTTGAAATTGAGAACAAAATTCGTTGATCCTTGGTAACTTATGTGTCTCGATCGACGCAGATGCAGACTTATAATACCTAGTCCACCACTCTTTAAAAGGTCTCTTTTAATAACCCCAAAAACACGGTTACAGGGAAGAAGTGACCTCAAAGTGGAAAAAATTGTTGAATTTTTTTAAATATACCTGTATCGGTTAAAGCCAAACACATTCTTGTAACGAAGTGGTTTTTGTTTTGATCTGGGCAGTTATCAGAAAACAGGCGTAGTTCTTTTACATCTGTTCCAATATATTTTTCGATCTAATCTAATAGAAAGCTGCAGTTCCGTGGCTTCGTGGGAAAAATGCTTTTCCTTTCTTTATTTTTTGAATTGCTTGAGCTACTTCTTCGTTTCTTAGTTTGGTCACCATTGCTGTTACTGTCACCGTTAATTCAACTGGCTGTCTGTCAAATGTTTCATTTAATAACCTGTTAGAGTACTTTTTCCATCTCTTTTTGACATTCTTTTCGTGAATTAGTATTTTACTATTTTCATCTCGGATACATCTAATCTGATTAAAATCTTTTGCTTTATTTGCTCTGTTTGGCTATTTTATAAATCTTGGCGTCTTCTTCCCTGGTATCAAGTTAATCGTATAGATTATTATACGCTCTGCTTTAGCTTTTGCTACTGCCACTTTGGCTTCCTTTTTGGCGATCGTATAGTTTTGAAGATCTGTATCTGACCTATTTTCTTACCAATGTTTATACAATCTTCCCTTCTCTCTTATTTTTTTATTAAACTTTGTTAAACCACCACCAGGTCTCCTGTTTCTCAAACTTTTTCCTGACGTTTCTCTAAGTATTTCAATAGCAGTATCTGTAATGATACTGGCCATCTTCCTCTAAATTATATTAGGGCTTCCCTACCCTTATTCTTTAATATTGAACTCTTACATAACCGACCATGATAGATAGAGATAGAGTAGACAAACAGCACGAAGCCCGATCCAAAGTTAAGTCTGGTGTGCCCAAAGGCAACGTTAATGGCTCTGTTTTATATTTGTTATTTACTGCTCACTCGCCTACTATCAGATTAACCATAGCTGCCACATATGCGGATGTCACAGCTGTCCTTTCGTCACATATAAACTCTTGTGTTACAATAAAATAAATGTAAAAATATACTTATGGCTAATACATAGCTTCAAATTGAGATAAATATACACACATATACAGTTTCAAAGAACCAAAATGACTATATACAGAATTTTGATTAGACCCGTAGAAACCTACGGTTGTGAAATCTGGGTAATGACGAAAAAAGAGGAAGCCCAACTGGGAAGAGAGAAAGATACTGGGAAAAGTATGGTCCGGTACAAGAGGAAGGCGACACATGGAGAATCAGGAGAAAGACGAGGTTAATGAACTGGATGAAGAGTATGATATTTTACGATTTGTGAAAAATTAAAAACTGTCATTGATGGGACACGTTGGTGACAAGAAGATACGAAAACGACAAAGAAGATGTTACAGTGGAAGCCGGTAGGAATGCAGAAAAAAGACAGACCCACGACGAGATGGTTGAATGACGTGAAAGACGACCTGAAAACCATGAATATAAGACAATGGAGGAGAAGGGCCCAAGGGAGATCTGAATGGAAGGACATAGCCAGATATACAAAGACCCATCCAAGGTTATGATGCCTAAAGAAGAAGAAGAAAATGCAGTAGCAGCATTGATATCAGCTGTAGTTTTCTATTTTTTCACCCCTAAACGAACCACTTATTTCAGGAGATTCATAGCTACCCCCCAAATACGATAGATTGTAAGCTTTATTCAACTTTCTCCTTATTGAGATTTGTTATTTAGCGAAAGGGTTTTTACAGTGGAAGTAGTGTGACTAATTTAGGGTCAACAGTTATAAAGTTTAGTGTCTCTAAAGGGTAGCTAGTTTCAATAGATATAACTCTTATTAGAATTGTGTTCAGCTTTGTTAGTCGAAAAGCCGTAAAGAGATTTCAAAGTGTCTTGCTCTCTCATATTAGTTTTAAAAATTGAAAACGCCTGGACTCAGTGGCGTATCAATATGTTGGGAAGTTAAATTTATAAAAATATTAAAAAGAAATAATTAAAATAAAAGAAAAAATATTTTTACTCTTTTATATTCCTTTTCATGGGACTGATTATACTCGTGGATCCATTCTCTCCAAACATTCATGTTTTCAAAAGGCAACTTAAGAAGTGATGTTTTTTTAACTTTTGTTATTACATAATATACTGTTTTAATATACACATTTTTACTATTTAATTGTTTCTTTGTTATTGTTTTGATGTTTATTGTACATGATCTTTACTTTTTATTATTTGTTGTATTTTACTGTAAATCGTTCTACCGTTAAAATAAATAAATATATTCGCAATTGATAAAATCGATTCAACTGTATATTATAAATAATCTTACCAGTTTTTGTTTTCCTACCTACAAGCTTTCTGGAGGTATTAAAAAACTTTTACTTTCCAGTAAGTGTCCTTTGTCGAATTAAACCTTAGAATAATGTATCTACTTAATTAGTTCATGTAAAAAACAACATAAAGACAACCTTATTGTTTCAGTAAATTGTATCACGTCTTTTGTGTATAATATAATGAACCTCGCTGGGTTTTTGTTCCACCGGTAACTCATAAATAATTCGGCGTTTTCAAGGTACGTAAGCAATTAGGTTGATTTACGTAACAAAAAATATGACCATAATCTTTGTCAAAAAAATTCACACCTGCACTTTCGGCTTCGTTCTTTTTATCTTTAACTGAATCTAATCCGGATAGCTCCGCCTGTTTTCGTCTATTAGATGCTTATTTCTAATACAAACGATGTTTTACATCCGTAGTAAGGTAATTATGTTGGGGAAACTATTTACATTTCGAGGTCACCGTAGTATATAGTGTCAAGTGTGTACCAACGCAATTCTACCCGAATTTGCGTATAAAATACACGGTTCGTATATTGCAAAATTAAACTTCAAAAATTATTGAAAATCTATATTTGCCAGTTCCCAACAAAACATATCGCGTGCTTTTAAAAAATGATGTAACAAAAATTATCACTTATAAGCATCAATCTATACATAGACAAAATTAAAAAATCTTACGCCACGGAAACATCGACCGTTCAGCCCTCAGAGTCTTAGTCAACTGTCAGAAACTCATCAATTTTTATTACACCACTTACGCGTTAAAATAAAGAAAATAAATTGAAGTGATGGCGATAAAATATAAGAATTATTGCCGACAAGTGGAAAGATTGTTATGATTTAAAAAGGTTTTATAGCTAAAGCTTTCTTTGAATTTTAATAAGAGATTTTGTAACTTCAGCATTCAACATAATAATATATGTGCATACAAACAAAATAATTATCAAATGGCTGTGACATCCTCCCACCTGAGGCATTTTACAAAAGTAAACATGGCTCACAATATTAATATTGGCACAAAAGTAAACAAAACTACAGCAAATAACATAAAGTCATAACAGACAAAATTCGAAATATAATTAAGCAAAAACTAAATCTACTCGTTAGCGTATCGCACAGGAGTTTTGACGCTGCGCCCACTTCGCGTAACAATTTTTTTTCGTTTCGGGTACTCTGCTTTCAGACACTCCCGTTTCCGCGTCGTTTTCGGAGGCACTCACTTCCGCGCCTTCACATAAACTTAAACAGATCCTCTGTCTTCGGTCTCTCCCGTGTTGTCCGTTCGGTCATTGCCTAGCGCCTGAGAAAAATCTGCTGGGCACTCCATGGGGTAGATACGCTCATTAATACTGTTCTCAGCTATTTTTTGAAAGTCTACTCGAGAAAACGCGTTCTCAGTTCCGACAAAGTTAGTTCCATTATCACTGTATATAGTCTTCGGACGACCACGTCTGGCAATAAAACGTCTTAGAACCTGCATGAAGCAGGCGACTGACAACGAGGTGCAAAGTTCGACATGTACAGCACGATATACGGCACACGTAAAAAGACATATCCATGCTTTTCCTCCGGTGGCTAGGTAAAGCGGTCCCGCAAAATCTACGCCCGTCGTTTCGAATGCTACCTGCGTCCCGGACGCGATCTACTGGTAACGGCGGAGCACTTGCCCCGAATGGCTTCGCATTATGCCTTTTGCAGACGACACACTTAATGATGGCTGATTTTATCGCCCGTCGACCACCTAAAATCCAATATCGTTCGCGCACGATACTCGTGAGTCCTTGAGTTCCAATATGACACGACTTAACATGTTCCCGGAATAACAACCTATTCACTAAAAAATGTTTTGCCGGTAAAACTATAGGAAACCGAAAATACTCTAGGTCATTTCTATTACTAATACGCGACTGTAAGCGAATTAGTCCATGCTCATCCTTAAAAGCGTTCATTCCCGATAATCTATTGTCTTTATTCAGAAATAGAGTGTCGTCACTCTTATTCCACTTTATTCCCAACACCTGAGTTGAAGCTGCAAGGTTTTCATCCTGTATTTGGCCAGTATACTCCCACCCTCTGAGGTCAAACTTGCCTTCACTCATTATTATGTTTGACTCTTCTATAAAAGTTCTCAGTTCCTGCTCATTTCTTACACTGGTAACACAATTATCAACGTAAAAACTATTGGATAAATTTGTAATTGTGTCTTCTGAAACATTAAGCCGTGCCGAAGAGCATTTTTCTAACATCTGCGATAAATGATAGTCCAGCGTAGCTGCCAATAAAAATGGACTACTACTTATTCCAAATACAACTCGACAGTGACGGTAAATCCTTTCTTTTCCAGTTTTATCTATCCATAGAAAGCGAAGAAAATCCCTGTCAGCTTTATGCAGGCCAATTTGCAAAAATGCTTTCCGAATATCGGAGATTACACCAATTTCCTTTTGTCTAAATCTCAACAAAATAGCTGGAATCAATTCAATCAGGTTAACCCCCTTTTCAAGACACTGATTTAAAGAAGGTCTGTGTTTTTCTTTGGCCGAAGCATCAAAGACCGGTCTGATTTTTGTAGATAAGCTATTTGGCTTAATTATCGGTCTATGGGGTAAATAATGACATTCTTGGCTAGGCTGCTCCTCGGATATTTCTTCAATTATACCTTCGTCCAACCAATCCTTAAATATTTGGTCGTAGGCTTCAAGATATCCGTCTTTCGTTATTTTCTTAAATGTGCTCTCGAGTCTCCTTTTTGCAATTTGGTAGTTGCTCGGCAATGCTGGATGTCCTTCCAGCCATGGGAGTCTCACTTCATATCGTCCACTAGAATCCGATGACACTGTTTCAAAGAAAAGTTTCCTGGCTGCTAGCGCAGTTTCTTCACTTGACTTCCTTTCAGTTGGATCACCAATGCCCAAAACGTCTAGCTCCCAAAGATTACTAACTGAAGCATTTTTAACAAAAAGTGATACAACCGATGTGGTATTATTGTCCCGTTGACCTAAAGGTATCTTGCCCATTAAAGTCCAACCTAATAATGTTTCTACAGCTACCAATCCACTTTCCAATATGTGCCTCCTCCCAGTATAGAGTTTTCCAGCAATATCAGCACCTATTAAAATCTCTATAGGAGACGCATCACCCAAGTCCGATAGTTTTATATTAAACATACCAAGTTCTTCTATCCAGGGACCATTAAATATGGAAGAGACGTCGCTACATATAACGTTTTGATCTAGTGCCTCAAATGTATAACTATAATTGTTATGAAACACTCTAACATCATAGCAATCATGTTTTTGCGCTAATTGGTTTCCTCCAAACAATCCATGTACTAGATTAATCTGTCGTTTACTAGGATAACCCAAAAGTTTAGCTGTAGATTTCAAAATGTACGTTTTTTGCGATCCGGTATCTATAAGAGCACGTACAACTCGCGACTTGTCTAAATAGTTTATTTCAATACGCAGAGTTTGCAAAAAAACATTCGTATTAGCACTATTAGCGAGCGTCTGTTCAATTCTTGGCACGGCAATGCCATCGTTTTCTTTCTGCTCTTCTGTATCCTGCTTTACCCGGTGTCTTGAAAGTTCAGTGCACATTAAAGGTACATGCGATTTAGAGCAAATTAAACAACTTAATTGACTGCGACATTTTCGAGACTGATGTCCAATTTTCAAACAACGAAAACACGCGCCTTTTTCTGTCAAAATATTTTTCCTTTGGTCATAAGTTAATTTCTGTGCTTTAAAACAGTGGCTGCTTTCATGCGAATTCTGACAAAAAACACATTTATAGATGTGTGAGAATTAACTAAACCCATCGCGGAAGGAGACTTGTGCTTGTTTTCCTCGTGTCTCCTTGTTTTTGGGCCTGTAGATTTAAAATCTTCGGTTTTAGCAGCATGCAAATGGAAATTCTCGACTGCTAAAGAAAGGTGCTGCTCATTGTCAACTTCCTTTTTCAAGAACAACATTAAACTCTGAAGTCGATTTTCGATGCTTGCGATGCCGGCAGAATTAAGTGACGCTTGTGATCCGATACTTTCTGGCAATCGTTGCCAAACTCTTAATAAATCTGAAGGTAGACAGGATTCAACTAAAGGAAATAACATAGCCGCGTATTTATCCGACTTAATACCGAGTGTTTCCAGAACCCTCAACTGAGTCTCTAATTTGTCGTATAACAAGGATAGATCTAATTTATTGCCAGACGCAGTATTATTTATTACTAATTTAAGTAATTCCCGTACATAAACTTCGATCTGCAAGTCATCCCGACCGAAACGCGAAATAAGACAGTCAATCATAGCATCATAATTACTTCCAGTGGCGGGAAAACTATCCACTAGTTGCCTAGCTCTACTACCCGGTATAGTAGCTTGAATCAAATATTCGACCTTGTCGTTCGGATCTATGTCAGGATCATGATGAACTTTTTGAAATTGTGACCAAAAAGGCAACCAGTTTTTAATATTCCCGTCGAATTTTTTGAACTCTAATGTAGGTAATTTAAATTTTCGCTTACCGCGTCTGCTGTCTAAACTACTCCTATCATCAGATATCCTAGAAGCTACCTCACCTTCCACTGCACCTGTCACTATTGACTGCATACGGTCTTCGAACTGCATACTGAGATCCAAAAACTTCTTGCTATAGTTGTCACTACACTCAATTTCTGCTAAAAGGTCTTCTTCACTAGCGTCTTCACTTAGTAATAGACCGTAGATTTCTTCATCACTTTTCCTTAGGTCTTCAATTTTTTGGCGTAATAGATCCAAGGAAACTTTAATTGATCGTATCTCACCCTCCGGCGCCGACAAAAGCTTATCCATTTCATTCGCCGTCCTCGTGAAGGTGCTACGGAGCACTTTGCGATGTTTCTTCTTTTGATCCATTTTTCTCTGCAAACTTGGTCAAAACCACACACGTTTACCGAAAGTTACAGGCGAAACGCGATAAAGTTTGTCCGGTGATCGTCAATTCAATTTTGTTACACCTCGTATACAACCACGATTAATTTTATGGAAACAGTCCTGTCACGGTCGCCAAATATGTCAAGTGTGTACCAACGCAATTCTACCCGAATTTGCGTATAAAATACACGGTTCGTATATTGCAAAATTAAACTTCAAAAATTATTGAAAATCTATATTTGCCAGTTCCCAACAAAACATATCGCGTGATGTGGATGTCCAAAATTTAAAATTAAATGGTTATGATGAACAGCCTATAATTTTTATTTACTTTTATCCATAATTTTTCATATTTCGAATCACTCATTTCGACAAATTCAAAACAAATACCAATGTTTATCAATTTGACTTTTCTTTTTTTATTTTGCATTTTGTTAACCACTTTCTCTGAAAATTTGTATATATATATATATATATATATATATATATATATATATATATATATATATATATATATTTATTATTACTTTTTTTACTTTATTAATTGAGCAAAACAACAACATAACTTAATTGTTCTCAGGGTGAAAAATCTCCTTATATTAACCTATGTTGTGTGGGTCCAAAGATTTCTTCTATCTATCTATCTAATCAGTCTTAAACGCCCACTCTTGGGCATAGGCCTTCCCTGTTAATCTCCATTAGTCTCTATTTTGGGTGATCTGCATCCAGTTCTTTCCTGCCGTTCTCTTATGGTCGTCAGTCCATCTCATCTGTGGTCTTCCTTTTTTTTCTTTCTTTTCCCATGGTCTCAAGTGTAGAATTCGCTTATTCTATCTTTCATATTTTTGCCGGAGAGTGTGACCGGCGAAGTTCCATTTAAGTTTTGCAACCTGTCTTGATACATCGTTTACCTTTGTTTTTTCTCTGATCCATGAGTTTCTTTTCCTGTCTTTAAGACCGATACCCAGCATCTGTCTTTCCATTGCTCTTTGTGTTTTGGATATCCTGTCGATGTTCTCCTTTGTGAAAGTCCATGTTTGTGAGCCATATGTGATAACTGGTAAAATGCACTAATTGAATACTTTCGTTCGCATATATTGAGGGAACTTTTTATTTTTTTTAGAATATATGATAGTTTACCAAATGAGGCCCATGCTAGTCTAGTTCTTCTTTTTATTTCTTCTGTTTGATTGTCCCTGTTCAGCTTTATTATCTATCCTAGGTATATGTATTCTGCCACCTGTTCTAATTTATTCTGTTTGACTACTATTTCTAATTGGTCTTCTTGGTTTGTCATAGTCTTGGTTTTACTATAGTTCATCTCTAGACCTACCTCTGTCGCTTTTCTATCTAGTTCCTCAACCATCTTCTGTAACTCTTCCTTCTTATCTGTTATCAGGACTATATCGTCTGCATATCTCAAGTGGTTCAAGAGCTCTCCATTTATTCTTATTCCGTATGTATTCCATTCTAATTTTTTAAATATGTCTTCCATGGCCTGAATTGAACAATTTTGGTGATATTGTGTCTCCCCGCCTGATTCCTCGTTCGAATTTTATTGGTTCCGTAGCGTGTTCGTTCGTCAATTTTATTGTGGTACTCGCATTTTTGTATATGTTTGTTATTAGGTTCGTGTACCTGTAATCAATTCTGCCGTTCTGTAATGAGTTTTTGATGGTCCAATGTTCTATGCTGTCAAACGCCTTTCGGAAGTCTATGAAGGCCATGTATAATGGGATTTGATACTCGTTCGACTTTTCAATCAATATTTTTACTGCTAGCAGATGGTCGCTAGTAGTAAAACCCTTTCTGAATCCCGCTTGTTCTCTTGCTTGGTAATCGTCAAGCTTAGTTGTTAGTCTATTTGTCATGATCTTCGTTAGTAGTTTAAATACAACATTTAGTAATGTTATAGGTCTGAAGTTTTCTAAGTTCTTTCGGTCACCTTTTTTGAACATTAATAGTGTCTCCGCATCGTTCCAGTTATCGGGTATTTCTTTTGTGGTAAATATTTTGTTCATGAAGATATGTAGGACTTCTCTAGTTGTTTTCCCTCCTCTCTTCAGCATCTCTGCAGTTATTCCATCTTTTCCAGGTGACTTATGGTTTTTTAATTCTTGAATTGCTTTCTTGATTTCTGTTTTACTTATTTCTGGTTGTAGGTCAGAGTTTATATTCTTTATTTTTGTGTTTAATTGTTTAAGAATTTCTTGGTGTGGTTTATGTCTTGTTCTGTATAGGTGGGTATAGTATTCTTGTGTCAACTTTATTATTTGTTTCATATCAGTATTGATTGTTCCTTCGCTGTTTGTCATTTCATTTATCTGAGTTTTACCGAGTCGTTGTTTTAAGCATTTCATATTTTTGTTCTGCTGGATTACTCTTTCAATCTTTGCTTCCTGCGTTTTTCTCTTGATTTCTTTTATGTTTTTTCTAATTGTTTTTATTGATTTCAGTATATTCTACTGTGTTTCTTTTGCCCTGTTCAAGTAGGCTTGTTCTTGTCTTCATCAGGTTTTCTACTTCTTCTGAGATATAATTGTCCTTTTTTGTCGTCGATTTTGCAATTCTTTCCCCGTCCTATAGCCATGTAGTTGTTAGTATTTCATTTATTTCGTTTGTTTCTTTATCTATTAAGTCGGTTGTATTTGGGATGCATTTTTTATTTCTTCTTTGTTTCTTCTTTGTACTTTTCTTCGTTTTAGCTAAGTTTCTCCAAGATTTCTTAATTGTCCTTTATCGGGATATAGAAAAAAGGATAATAATAAAAATAGTATGTTACAAAAAAAATTATTATTCTTTTTTTTATTTAAAGAGGAATAAAACAATTATCAAATTTTGCCGTTATCTTATCAATAAGCATAAATGAATACAATAAAATTTACACAAAAAGAATATTTTAAGTCTTCTTGAAGACAAAATTATTCACTTCTTAAAGCCAATTTCAATAAATAACTTTAAAATTTTATCTATCAAATTTTTTTATATTTACTTTATTGCAAAAACAAAACTTCAAAACATGTTACAAATGAAGTCTACTCTTGAGTTAAAATGGTTACGACAATGATGTCAACAAAATTTAGTCACAGCTACAAAACTTTCAATTCTGAACAGAAAATCACTGACCTTTCCTTCGTAGATTGTATTTAGATCATACCCAGAATCGTCCACGCTCCATAGCAATGTGATCTGCCACTATTCGCCTCGGCTTTCTTCTTTTCGTATCTGCAATCCTCCTGCAGCGACTGAACGAAACACCTGACTCCATTCTCCAACAATTAACACTTTAAATTTAATTCTCCAAACACTCAGCCACTTCTCAATGACACAAGAACCTCTTTCTGTCAACTTCGTGCCGCCAAACTATTTCCTACGTATTCCAGAAATTGCCCACTTTAGATCCAAGGATATCTTTTCGTCGACTTGTAATCTCCTTCCACAATTCTGCGAACTTCCTTTCACAATGCCGGTATCCAAACTCCCGAACACACTCTCTATCGAGACGCGACCTTTCCTTTCGATGTTCAAATGACAACTGCCTATTCTTTCTCATACATCGACTGTCAAATCTCCCATTCACAAAAAAGTTGTCCAATCAAAAAGCTTTATTTTGGTTATAATCATTAAGAAAAAACCCCCATTCCTGTTTCCTGAGAAACTAAAATTTTTGCTTTAAAACTGGCTTTCCCTTTGGTTACTAATACATAATTCATTTCTATAACAAAAGGTTAAATGCAATATCTTAATCCTAGGTACAAACAATGAAAAGATTATAATGGTATGGGCTTTCTAATTCTACATAAAAAGATTTTGCCTGCCAGTATTTAAAAATCAGTCGCTGACAGGCAAAACTTTCTGTTAATCTAATCTCATCTTAATCTAATACATAAATTTTGTTTACCAGGATGTCTTGAAAATTTATTTAAACGGTCTATTTATTTTTATTTTTCTCTGTGGCTGAGAAGAAGAAGTGTGACAATATATAAACTTCGTAACTTGCCATGCACTTTCTTAATAAATTTTTGTGACATTACTGCTTTATCAGTATGTAATTTAGACAGCAGATGTATGTCCAAGTTCAACCTACCATTGATGAGTTAGTTTTTATACACCAGTTAATGTTTTTTTTTTGTTAAGATAAGCCGTTTTTTTTTCTAGTACCTATTTCTAAACTGAATGTAGAAACGCAAAACTTCACTAGATTTGACACTTTGTTAGCAAGATAAGACAGTAAACAGCTTTACCTACTTCCATGAGACTAACTCGTAGACTTGTCTGCATGAGTTTAGGAGGGCTTTCTTTGGTGTCCAATTTGAAACCCTTTAATTGTTTTCCACCGTTTATCTCCCAATACATATCTTACAAATACTTTTGTAGACTGATTTGATTTCTGTACCTTAGTATACCAAATGAATCAATAAAAAATTTAAAAAGAAGATATTTTTATATCTTTTAGTTTTTATTAATTGTACTGGGTTGATAAGATGTATATAAAACATTAAAGTAACTAATAATGCGTCTTAAGTTAAACGATCCTTCAAGATAACTGCCTGTTTATCAAAACCGTAGACAAACAACATTAAAGCTTCAAAATGTAACCAGTTAAAAGGATTATTTTTAATAAGAAACGAAAATGAAAAATATCATTCACATTAAAAATAACAGTCTGGGCTCATTATCTTCAAAATTATTTTTATTTCCAAACTTACTTCAATCACTTTTAAGTGTCATGTAGGTAGATATACCTCTTTATCAACGTCTGACATTTTATTAAAATTTGTTTTTAAAACAACTTGCAGATGTTTCTTGTACCAAGTTAACTGATGATCACCTACACGTGCCTCTGGCACTCGACTATCCTTATTAGTGCGGTTCCTTGGAGTGCAACTTGCTCTATAGCATCAATTTTTTTATTAAATCATAGAATTTATATAAAACTAGACAAAAACGCAGTCAAGAATCAAGTTTAAGATTTTTTGTTTAATTCCACACTTTTATATTTGAGTTTAATATTCAAACAGTTTTGAGTTGTATTTGATCAAATCATTCTTATATAACACACCTATTTAAAACTCATAAAAATGAGGTTTATTGTAATCTATGTCAGAAAAAAAGCATTAAACATTATGTTAAAAGCGTAATGTCAAGAGGAAAACGGTCCAGTGATGAAGATCCTTTGAAGCAAATTTCCAAATAAGTACAAATATTATGTCATCATAAACAGTAATCTTAACACATCCATAAATATATTGATTATTTTATTATTTATTAATGTCATCTTGGTTTTTATCCATTGATAGTTCTTCATTATATCCATTCACATCCAAAATTCAAAATCCAAAGTTCAAAATCCAAAATATTCATTTTTAACCTTAATACTGTATATTTGGTGTTTTTTTCTGTGTTCTTAACGTCTTAAGGCTTCTGTAGAATAGCTTTTATGTCTTCTTGGTGCCGCTGTATGTTTCTTTGTCTTTTTTTACTTCAAGAAAAATGTTACCAGACATTGTTCACTGGACTAGACAAACGTTATGGAAATGGCCATCTACAAAAAGTCTACAAAGTACAAATTAATAAGGAGTAGAATTTAACGAGCAAGCGAGAATTTGCAAGAATTTAAAGCAGATGTTGCTCGTATAGCGCTGTTGGCTTATCCGGAGGCACCAGAGAATATATTGGAAGAAATTGCTGTAGATACCTTCATCAATGGGTTGAGAGACAGTAAACTACAGAAAGCTTTACGACTAGCAAGACCGAAAGTTTTAGATGAAGCGCTCGTCATTGCATTGGAACACGAAAACACGAACACGAAACAACTACTCAAACATCAAGGAGCTATGGAGTACGAACCTCTAAAGAGAGCGACGAACAAAACGATAAACGTCTGAAGAAAATTATACGGAAAGTAGTTCGTAACACGATTCCGAAGATACGCGAACCCAGATGTGGAATGATGGCGACGTAGGTCACATTCTCTGTAATTTACAAGAAAATAATACAACAGTCAGAAAATTAGGTGGACATTTTGATATTATGAAGACTCTGCAAAAGGTTCGAGAACAGTTCTATTGGGTTAACTGTAGAGATAATGTAGGAAGATGGTGCCGGAAATATGAACTATTTGCTACCAGTAATAGTCCAGTTGGTAAAAAGAGGGCACCCATGAAACAGTCCAATGTTGAAAGTCCTATGGAAAGAGTAGCAATCGATATTGCAGGTCCATTTCCAGAAACGAATGATGGAAATAAATATATTCTTGTCTGAGGCCTATGCGGTACCAAATCAAGAAGCTGCTACCGTTGCAGAGGTACTTGTTAAAGAATTCTTTAGCCAAATTGGTGTTCCCTTAGAAATCCACTCCGACCAAGAGCGAGACTTCCAGTCAACCCTCTTCCAAAACGTTTGTAAATTTGTTGGTTTCAATAAGACCAGAATGACACGCCTGCATTCTAAATAATGGAATGGTCGAAAGAATGAATCGAACGATGGGTAAACACCTGTCCGAAGTTGTATCTGAACATCAAAGAAATTGGGATTAGCACATTTATTTATTCCTAATGGCCTACCGCTTCATTCTACCGAATGAAACTACAGGCCAACTCCAAATTGCGTGATGTATCGTTAAGTTCGTTTGTCCTGCAACCTAGAGTTTGGCTGCAGACTTTCCGAAGAACAGGTTGCACGCCAAGAACATCGACCGCCTGAAGTTAAGAAAGTAAACCAAAAGTTGTTCATATAAATCGTCTGGCACCTTATGCTGTCTCAAATAAAACAAAAGAAGTACGAACCCTTCAACATGAGATCAAAGATAACCAGCGACCAAACTTTAAGGAATTTAAGTCAAATTGCGCAGAAAGAAAAAGTGCTAGATTCGGCGTGACCAGAGAAGTTCAACAGGATCTTTTTAATGTTCAGGAAATTGTCTCTCTAGCCCACTGTGTTGCTGAGACCTCGAGATGTCTTAATGAATCTCGTCCGTATTCAATAAGAAGTTCGGTCGCTTGGACCAGCTGAACAATCAGTAGCTTTAAGTTGGAATAGTACTGCAATTAGAAGATAGTCCTTGATCTTTGCTGTATGTGGTGACCAGGAAGTCTTTTACAGAAGGGCAAGCTACGAGAACATAGTCCTGCTCCAACTAATTTAAAGAAAGTCGTGTGCAATTATGACATCAAGAGTTTGGTCTTACCAAAGATAGCCCAATCACAAGAAAATTTGGATTGTAAGATTGTGAGAAGCATGCTTAAAGTGATTTTCCGAGAAACCGTCGTACGAATTACTGTGTCTTGCATTAATCCGAAGAGGTTCGTGCCCTTTAAAGACAGTAGACCATTATTTCTTTCTGAGGGGTTCATATAGAGCTGAAGAGTCCTGTAGATTCAGCCCTCTTGGGCCTTGGGCCTACATATAGCTGATTGCTTATTTGACGAGTATAATAATTTTATTGAAGAGTTTGGTTAATATGATTGTATGTTATTTCTCACTTCTGGGAATGTTTTTTTTACGTCTCTTTATAAATTAAACAGCATCTGCCGTTAGCATTAAGTTTGTGTTGACAATTTCTGCACCTTATTTCGTTTGAACATTTGGAGGACAAGAAGTTGTCTGTACACTTAACGCAACTACTAATTATGTTTTAATAGTTGTGAGTGATGAATAAACTAGAATATAAAGATTTGCATCTTGCAAAATTTTTATTTACAATATCATCTCTATATGAACATCAACAAATGTTGTATTAGTTCCAATATGTCTTCTTCTTCTTCTTTAGTGCCTTATCCGGTCCGCATATTGGCGATCATCAAGGCTATCATGGTTTTATTGACTGCTCTACAAAACAGGGAGGTCATCCCAAACCATTGTCGGAGGTTTTTTAACCACAAAATACGACGGCGTCCCGATCCTCTCCTGTTATATGTCTTATAAAGTTAATTAAAATTGGTAGTATATCTTCTGTTTAAAATGATCTTTATTTAGATGAACTGTTTTGTAATTTTTTTTTATATGATAATATAGAAAATGCTAAATTTAATCAAAATTACTGTGAATGCGCTAAGAGGATTAAAAGGAAGTGATTCTTACAATGAATGAAAAGGTTCTAGCCAAATTAAATGTACCACTGATTGGGAAAGTTCAGTATTTCATATTTTCTGTTTCCATGTACATAATTGACAAGTTACCAAAACGTTTTGTATTTTATTAGCCATTTGTCACTTAATTTTTATTTTTTATCTCATTATTTAAAAATTTTAATTTATCTGCAGTTATTGACCATTTAAACCATGAACGTATGAACACAGATGGATTCAGTTATTTACATAAAATTACGTAGTCAAAATTATTTGAATAGGTCACATTCTCATCACCTTCAACTGTTGTCACGTTGTGTTTTAAAATTTCTTATTCGCGAGTCGCTGAAAATATTACTCCGTATTTTATACTCTACAGGTGCTATCAAACCAAAATAATAATTTATTGGTTAGATTAATGTATTTAATTGTAATCAAAATATCAAGTGTGCACATAGTGTGCATTATCATTTAATTAGCTTATAATAGATATCAATCAATTATTTTATATGTAGAAGCACTGAAAACTATTTATAAATGGCAACGGTTGTTTACATTTCTTACATTTCTCTGTCTTATGGATCTACGTCAAACTTCAAATGCTGTTCCATGTTTGTCTACTTTTTAGTAAAAGTTGTTTTTCGATATTTTGGCTGTATTTTGAGTGATATTAGTGAAAAGTGAAATTAAAATAAACGAAATATTACATCCCGATCTCTCATTTCGTTTGTAAGTACATACAATTTACATTATTTAAGATGAGGAAGCGTGTTTGTTTACATTTTAATAGGGGTACCATTGGGTTTATTCATGTTCATTAATGTATTGAATAAGATATGAGTTCATGAAATTAGTAGACATTTTTAAATTGTAAGTAGACATCATTTGATTAAAAAATATCTGTTTAGTACCTTTTTAATTTAATATTTCTCATGGATACAAATAAATTAGTGAAACGAATAAAACTCATTTATTTTTCTATGTAGGTTTCCAAATAATATTGACGATCGAACTATTTGGGTAGCAAATTTAGGAGAAAACATAAAGATTTTTTATTGTAGCAATATTTTGATACCTATTAAAAAATTAACTTGAATTCAACTATATTTAATTGTATTAATTTTAAAGCAAATAAAATTGTATTTTAATTTTTCTATAAAGACGTGATTTGTTAATAGTTAAACTCTCGTTTTTTAAATTCTTTGAACGTGTTTTTATACATTATTACTACTTACAATTTTTAAAATCTGAATAATTACCCGCGAGTAATAATTCAAGCACGCTTATGCTCATTGCGGAAGCATCACATTCTATCGAAGCTTCAAAACATTGTGTTTTAAAGGTATCTTATTGCTGTGTCCATCTATGTTTATACGTCCATGATTTAAACCATTTAAAAAATGAATATCTTTGAAACCCTTTAAGATGGTTTGAAAGAAAAGAAGGAAACTCTTTTGCATAACTCAAAACATAATTATATTATGTTTTGTGTTTTTTTTATAAAACATATTAATTTCACATTTTCCATAAGGTACGTATAGTATATCACACATATAAACTATATACATAATATGCTTTGTAAGGGACCTGACTATAGCAATAAAAAGATCCACCAATTGGTAATAGTCTTTATTGTAGTGTGATTTTTATATATTTTTTTTTTGAAATCGATTGTTATTTTAAATGGTGAATCATTTCAAGGCTAGTTTTTTCTATTATTGTGACATTCGTGAATATTTATCAGGTTTATAAAAGTATTTTCTCGATAAAACTAAAAGCTTTCGTCTAGGTATGCTATCATAATCGGTAAAATTATTTTTTTACTACGGAATAAATAGGTTTTTTACATACAGTGCTAAATACTACGGTGTTTTTAATCGTTCCCAAATTTATGTACCTAATAAATCAAAACAGGTTAGGGTAAAGCACCCAATAGTCAGCCTCGCACCAGTAGTCGGCCTTTACAGTCTTTATTATAATGTAAATAGTGTTGAAATTAGTTTAAACCAGTGAAATGACTGTTGACAAAATCTATGTCCCTTCATTGGTCAATACGAACACCCCCGAACTAATAGCACCACAGGTTGATGAGCTGTACTCGTTCATTTTCACTCCCGCCACAGACAAGTCTAGACGATTCGCTGTTGCAATATTTTTTGTAGAAAAACGTGTTCGAGATTTCGGTAAGTTTTTCTATGAATTTTATGTAATTTCTGGTGGATTTTATGTAATGATGTTATAAAATGTTTATTTTATGATAAAATTAATCATTAGACGCATTTTATTTGTTTATTGCCTTTTAATTTAGGGGGCCGACTACTGGGTTCTCGATTTTTTAAGGTTGATCCAGTACTCAGCCACAAGGGGCTGAGTACTGGTTTGTTACGATTTTCTTAGATTTCCAGTAGTCAGCCATGTATAAAAGTAAATGCACGGTGAGGGCCGAGTAATAGACTTTAAACTCCAATAGTCGGCCGTTAGTTCTGATACATAAAACTGGATCTTAATGCCTTTTAATTAGGATTAAATTTATGGTAGGGGTTTTTAACATAAAAATCTTTTATTACAGATTGTCATCATGTCGAAAAGACCAATCCACAAGTATAAAGAAGAGCAATTGTCAGAAGCTATGACCGCAATAAGAAATGGGATGACAATTAGAGAAGCTAGTCGAGTTTTTAGCGTACCACGAGGAACCCTACAAGATCGGCTACATTTAAGAGTCCCAGAAGTACCACGTCAAATGGGACCAGACTCGGTACTTTCTAAAGAAGAAGAGACTGCCTTGAAAGAGTGGTGCATAGCCTTAGCAAAATGTGGCTTTCCTTTAAAACGCGACGATCTTCTTAATACTGTCCATAATATTATTTCCCAAGAGGACAAACCTAGACCTAACCCATTTGTAAATAATAGGCCGGGAAAAAAATGGTACCAGTCATTTCTTAGACGAAATCCTGAGTTAAGTGAAAGGACACCCGAAAAATATATCTAAGGGCCGAGCAGCAGTAACCGAAGAAAGTATTCGGAAGTGGTTTACTGAATTACTGAAGCATTTAGAAGATATAAACGCGACTGATATTTTGACTGACCCAGATCGTATTTTTAATGGTGATGAAACCAGTTTCTACATATGTCCCAAAACAGGAAAAGTTATTGCACCTAGAGGGTACAAGAATGTCTACAAAATCGTAAAAGGCAAAGAAAAAGAGGCTGTTACAGTTCTTGTATTTATATCAGCTTCTGGGAAGATTTTGCCTCCTTGTGTAGTGTTTCCATATGTAAGACCACCAAAAGATGTTATAAACAGTATGCCTGCTGGATGGCTATTAGAAAATCCGAAACTGGGTGGATGAAATCAGATATATTTTATGATTATATAGTTAAAGGTTTGAACACATGGGTGGAAGAAAAAAACATCAAAAAGCCAGTTATCGTTTTTGTTGATGGACATAAAAGCCACTTAACAATGCGGCTCAGTGAATATTGTTACGAAAACGGTATTATCCTTTACTCACTTCCACCAAATGCGACACATTTGATTCAGCCTGCAGATGTAAGTGTATTTAAGCCTTTAAAGTCACAATGGAAAGATACAGTACACGAATGGGCAATTCGTCCTGAAAATGTTAATAATATTTTGAGCAAATCAACGTTTTGTCCATTGCTCAAAAAAGTTTTAGAAAAAGAAAATTTGCCTGTAATTATCAGCAATGGTTTTCGCAAGTGTGGCTTATATCCATACAATCCAAATGCCTTGGATTACTCAAAATGTGTACAAAATATTCTTGAAAAACATCAGAATTCCACTAAGAATGTTAAATCTCCAGACAAGAAAATAAAGAATAGGCATTTGAACACCGCCATCAAGATAATTAATCATCAGATAAGATGGAGGATGACAAAGAAAATCGAATGGAAGACGAACTTTTAGAAAACCATAACTACATTACGGAGAATATAAAAATAACAAATCAAGAGTGCAGGAACCCAAACCCCACCGAAAATGATATTTTGCAAGAAAATAATACACAAAATATGCAAAACAAATTAAATGACAGTTCAAAAAATATCAAAAACAGAATAAATATCTTGTCCAATGTTGTTGTCAAATCAACAAATCTATCTCCCGTGTTAGGTAAGTATTTAACTTTACCTAGTACATCTAAGACCATAAAAAAGAAGATGTCTATTAATAGAATAGGAGCCATTTCCTCCGATGAGTGGAGACAGTTTGAGAAGCAGAAGGAAGAAATTAAGGAGCAGAAAAAGAACGATATATTGATTAAAAAAATTAAAAGACTGGAAGCTAAGGAAAAGAAGGAGAAAGAAAGAGAAAAGAAAAAAGAAGAATTACAAAAAAGAAAAGCCGAAAGGCTATTGAAGTCCAAAAACAGT
The DNA here is from genome assembly GCA_918026665.1 of Diabrotica balteata. Taxonomy (NCBI): domain Eukaryota; kingdom Metazoa; phylum Arthropoda; class Insecta; order Coleoptera; family Chrysomelidae; genus Diabrotica; species Diabrotica balteata. Next base: position 28,990 of record CAKJVB030000013.1, read on the forward strand.
AAAAAGAGGAAGAATAGTACAACATGCACAGTGAGCAGAATAAGGTGTGACTCGTGTGAAGAGGAACTGACTAGTGACACAGAAATAAACGAATTAAAGAATATTGGTTGTGACAATTGTCCTGCGTGGTATCATCTAAAATGTACTGAATTTGTTGGTGACGTTTATGAGAATGTATATAATAAAGAGTTTCTATGTCCAACATGCAAGAATAAGTAAGTGGCTGACTACAGGGTATAGACATGGCTGACTTGTGGAGAAATGAGGCTGACTACTGGTGAAAAGTGCAATATTTTGTTAAGTGTTGTTTTTTTTTTATAATTATAACATAATAATAACATTTAGTTAATCTCTTTCGATAATTTAATAAACAAAGTTTCTGATAAAAATATTTGTTTTTATTTAACGTCTTTATTTTTTTATATGCAATTGAAACAAATTAAGATTCTCACTAAAAGGCTGACTACTGGGTGTTTTACCCTATTTCGGTTTAATTGTTAGTTTGATAGTTACTTTACATGCATTGTCTTATTGTATTATATATTTGTAATTAATTGTAATACGGTATGAAATCCCAGCTAGCATTATTCAAGAAAAATTTTGAACACCTCTTTCGATTTTTCAATAATGCCTTCTCCTTTCTTTTCTTCTCTTCATATTGTGCTATTCTATTTTGAAATTTCAAGAAATTGTTTTCTTGTTGTTTCATCATTACCTCATTTTGTTGTTTATTTTCTTCTTCCATTGGTTGCATTGCACTTGCTTGTGTAACATTACGTAATATTAAAGTAATAATCAAAATTAAACCAAAATATCCTGAAGGACCATAACAAATCAAAGTGAGAGAGTAAGATGAATACTTGAATGTTATATATTTATAGAATTATAATAAATAAGACTCAACTAATTTCAACTAACTTATTTATTGACACCCTCACAATTGACATGACACAGATAACCTAACCTAATACAAAACATAGTGGCCTCTTTCTAAAGGTACTTTCATAACAATCTTCCCCGCTTAAAAAAGTAAACAAAATAATTAATAAACAAATGTTACAAATTTAATTTGGTAGGAGCTTTAATTACTCTACCTGAACGATTAGCAGTAACTTTTGGAGTAGTAGAAAGTCTGACCTCAGTTTTATCAAAGATCCTTTCAGTATTTTCATTAAAATCATTGAATTCATTCTTATCATTACTAATAGGACTCTCTACTGTTTCATTTGTTACTGGTAGTTGTCTCGATATTACATTATTAGGGTTTCCATTTGTAACTGATTCTTGCCCAGAATCATTTACAACTTTTTCAGTATCTTCCTCAAATTTACATTTACGAATATCACTAGCATGTACAAAACTTATATTTTCCCCTATTTGTACAAAATATGTTGACACACTTACAACTCGTACTATCTTACCCCTGGACCATAACTTGGTTAATGTATTCGTTACATATACAGCTTCGTTAACATTATATAGTTTTATATCATTAGATGAACTTGATTCTGCAATACGAGTTTTATTATTAGGTTTAATTAAATCAAATCGCGTTCTAGGCTTGACTTTAAATAAGTTCTCTGATGGACTAATGCCTGTAACTGTTGATGGTGTATTTCTATATGTAAACAAAAAATTTAACAACTGGCTTGCAATCACCTGAATTGTTATTAGAACGCTTCTTCCAAAATTTAATGTTTTGCCCAATCCCTTTTTTTTACAGTTTGCACTGCTCTCTCCGCAATGCCATTACTTTGTGGGTGATAGGGTGGTGCCTTTATTTGTATGATCCCATTGGCTTGACAAAACTGTACAAATTCACTAGAACTAAAGGGTGGTCCATTATCTGAAACCAATTCAACTGGTAACCCAAACACAGCAAATACTTCTTTTAATTTAATAATTGTTTCAGAAGCATTTGTACCCCTGTCCATCATTTTAATATCGATCCATTTAGATTTATTGTCTACTACTATTAAAAAAGTGTGATTATGCTTATGAAAGAAATCTATACTGACTCTATAAAAATTATTGAGAGCATTTGGCCAAAGTAAAAATGTACTAGAGTTAGAAAAGTTTTGTGTTTCTTAACAAGTACTACAAGAACTAATAAAATTTTCAATATCATCTGTTAACTTAGGCCACCAACAGTAAGATCTAACTAGCATTTTTGTTCGTACTACTCCTAAATGCTGTTCATGAAATAGGGATAAGATATTATTACGCAAAGAGCTAGGGATCACTACTTTGTTTCCTGCTAGTAAACAATGATTTTCAACTGATAATTCATGTTTCCTTTTAAAAAAAGGTTTCAATGAAACATCTGATACTGATTCAGGCCACCCAGATAACGTATATTCTATTACTTTTAATATTAGCAAATCTTTCTTAGTAGCATTCATAATATCTTTAAAATTTAACGGAATACTATTAACTAAACAGAAAAAATAAAGAGAACTTGAGATTTCTGTTTCTGATGTCATCGGAAGCCTCGATAGACCATCAGCATTTGCAATCATCTTTCCCTTTTTATACTGTATTTCATAATCATAGGCAGATAGAGTAATAGCCCAACGAGTGATTCTAGATGCTGCAGCTACTGGAATACTTTTAATCTTTCCGAAAATAAATTGTAAAGGTTGATGATCAGTCAACAATACAAACTTTCGACCATATATATATTTATGGAAACGTTTTAAGCCAAATATTATAGCTAAACGCTCCCTTTTCAAATTAGAATACAGTTCTTCAGTTGTTGATATTGTACTAGATGCAAACATTATAGGTTTTAGATCACCATCTATTTTGTGGCTCAATACTGCTCCAACTCCATACCCACTAGCATCAAAAGTAATAACAATTGGAAGGCGAGGGTCATAATGAGTTAATACATCATTTGACATTAGTAACTTTTTACTCTGCTGAAAAGTTTGTTCAGCTTCCTCAGTCCATTCAAATTTCGTGTTTGCTTTGCATAGGTCATATAATGGTTTAAGCTTTGTAGACAACATACTAATAAATTTCCCATAGAAATTAAGAAGACCTAAATACGATTTGAACTGTGTTACATTTTCTGGCGCTGCGGCATTTTTAATACATATGACTTTTTCTTCCGTTGGATGTAGACCACCTGCATCTATAATATGACCCAAAAACTCTACACTTGATTTATAAAATTTACATTTACTACCATTTATTTTTATGTTGTATTCCTCTATTTTTTTTTAAAACATTAATTACATTTAAATGACATTTATCTAAAGTACCATGAATTAAAATATCGTCTAAATAACATTTAGTCTTTGGGAGATTGGCCAGCACTGTGTCCATTATTGTTTGAAAAATACCTGGGGCTGAGCTTACCCCATAAGTATGTCTGTTATATCTAAACAACCCCAAGTGAGTGTTATTAGTAAAATATTCTTTCGATTCTTCCCCTATTTCAAGTTGCTGGTGTGCTCCTTTTAAGTCTAACACTGTAAAATATTTACTACCTGCTAAACTAGCATATATATCATTAGGCAAAGGTAATACACAGTGATCTCCATCTATGGCTGTATTTAACGTCTTTTTAAAATCAACACAAATTCTAATTTCATTTACATTCCTTTTGGGTACAATAACTATAGGACTAGCCCACTTACTACTCTTTACCTTTGATAAAATACCCATACTCACCATTCTACCTAACTCTTCCTCTACTTTTGGTTTGGCGCTGAGACTGAGGTTTGTTGAATGTTACGTCTGGTCGCAATTATTGTACGGGGTAGAAACATGGACACTAAAAGCGCAAATAGTTAAAAAGATTGAAGCCTTTGAACTTTGGATATACCGGAGAATCTTGAGAATCCCATGGACTGCCAGGGTCACTAATGAGGAAGTGCTGAGAAGAATGGGTCGAGTCAAAAAATTGTTGAGAACGATAAAAGTACGCAAGACTGCATACCTTGGACACATACTAAGAAATAATAAATATAGTCTTCTGCAGGTCATCATGCAGGGTAGAGTCGATGGCAAAAAGGGAATAGGCAGAAAGAGGAAGTCATGGTTGCGAAATATTCGAGACTGGACAAACATGACTGTAGACGAAATATTCCACGTTGCAAAAGACAGAGAAGCTTTTAAAAATGTGGTCGCCAACGTTAATGTCTCTAACGTCTCCGTTAATGGAGACGGCATAGGAAGAAGAAGAAGACTTTTAGTTTCAATGCATATGGCATTTCATAAGCTCTGTGAAATATTGGTTTCACACCATCCCTTAACTTTATATGTACTTTAAAATCTTTAATAGAAGACATGGCTTCTTTTCTAAAATTGTTGTTAAACTTTATTTTAACTTGGTTTACTAAAACCTCTATTTTATTGCTATCATTTTTAACTTGCTGTTCACTGCTTATTGAATCTAACCTTTCATTATTGATGCCATTTATGGCATCAATAATGGAAGTGTAGATATTGTGTGAAGATAATTTCCACTTCGGAAATCGAGAACGATTTCCGAAGTGGAAATTGAAACGTCAATAAACGTAATTTTATCTTTAATTGTGGTTTCTTTAATTGCTTATAAAGAGGAAGAACAAGTAAAAGAAGAAGAATAAATATTTAAATCTTAATTAGGTTAGGTTAGGTTTCCCTAAATAGGGAAATTCAGACTGAAGAAATAAAAAGAAGAAGAAAGTTAGCTTGGGCAGCATTCGGTAAACTGAACTATATACTCAGAAATCAACAAATTCAATTACATCTTAGATCTAAAGTTTTTGATGCATGCATTATCCCGATATTAACTTATGCGGCACAAACATGGACAAGCACAAAAAAGAATATGAATATACTTAGAGTCACTCAACACGCGATGGAAAGATCAATGCTAGGTATATCACTTAAGGACAAGAAAACAAACACATGGATAAGACAGAAAACCAAAGTCACCGATGTGGTGCAAAAAGCATTAAAGCTGAAATGGGAATACGCTGGACATGTAGCTAGGAGCGATCTAAACAAATGGCACAGATCAATTTTAACCTGGAGACCATACCAACACAAAAGACCCAGAGGCAGACCTCCTATGAGATGGACAGATGATCTGAAAAGGACTGCCGGGAAAAATTGGCTACAAGTAGCGTACAATAAAAAACAATGGAAAGGAAGACTTGAAGAGGCTTATGTTCAGATGTGGACGTGAATGGCTAGACGAAGAAGAAGAAGAAGAATTATGTAAATATATGTAACATTCCTTGAAAGAACATATAATTGGACTAATTACATGCCGGATTCTCTCCTTAGATGGTTCTAAATATAATTTTATGTCATAGAATAGACCGGAAGTTGAATCAAAGAAAATCAGAAACAAATTAGTTGAAAAAATGTTAGATCAAATTACAAAAGAATTGTAGAAAGTAGTGGAGAAGAAGAATAAACAAAGTAGTAGATATTCTACAGTATAAAGACGAATGCAAAAATTATTCCTGTAGCAAAAACCAGTACAGAAAAGCGGAAAGGGAAGACCGCTATAGAAATGAACTAACAATGTTAAATAAAACTTGAAAATAATAATAAAAATTATAATTTTAAGTCATTAAAGGCCTGTTGAGACAAATAAAGGTCATAAAGAGTTTGTACACATTTTGCATCGTGCTTAATCTGAAGCTGTAATTTTTTTTTAGGACATAATATCAATATTTTCTCACGATTTTTTAGTTAATAGCTTAATTTAACACAAGTATGCCATATCCTTGATAACTTCAAAATACTAATTTTTTTCACGTAAGTTCACGTGTCATTAATAGCTTTCCGCCCACATAACATAACCGTCCATCTCACTATGATCACGATGTACCTATTTATGTAAATAAATAAATTGGTAAATAAAAACATTGATCGTTATTATGCTAATTTTCTTAATTCAATGCATTCTGATTTTTAATTTTCAAGCGATCATAAGTTAATGACAAAGCATCCTTGGCATATTTGTACTCCCAATTTTTTCCAACAATTGTACGGTGTAATCAATACTTGGCAGTAGGGGCCCCTGGGGTCTCTAAAATGGTTAATTGTTGGTAGATATTATTAACAATGCTATATGATAATTTATATTTTTGGGGAGGGTTATTTACTCAGCACTTTTTAAATATATGACTCAAGACCGATAGTTTTGTAACTTTTGTATATTAAATGCGAATTGATTGTGGTTTTACGTCAGATATCACTTATTGCCATGTCTTAATTCTGTTAGTAAACGATGTGTAAATCTCATCACTTATGTTTACCAGCGATTGCATTTTTTTCCATCTTGAATGTGATAATAACGAAAATAACAATCATGATAATAATGTGATAATAATTGTACCCTGTAAACTAAACGACTGCGTAATTGGATATAATACTGTTGATGATAGGATAATATCCATGAAAATGAGAGTATCCACCAATACCCTACACCTTCTCCAGATATACGCTTCTACACAACAGCTGCACAAAAAGAAGACATCAACAGGTTCTATGGTCGTCTAGAAGAAACTGTTAGCGCTATTCCGAATCGTGAACTAATCTAATTTTAGGAGACTTTAACGCCAAAGTAGGGTCACCTAAAGAAAATATTGAAGAAGTGCCGGGCAAAAATGGACTGGGACAGAGAAATGAGAATAGCGACCGTCTAGTGGAGTTTTGTGAAGAACATCTTACAATTACAAAGACGTTCTACCAACATCACCCACGGAGATTATACAAATGTCGCAGCCCAGATGGACGAACAAGGAATCAAGTAGACTACATCCTAATAAGATCAAGATGGAGGTCGTCGGCGATCATCAACTCCTGGTATTGAACGTTCGACTTCGTTTTTAAGTCCCAAAAAGAAGACACCTAAGAAAAGTGATGTCTCTAAATCCATCAACAATCAATGACTTCCAACAAAACCTAGAAGAAGCTATTTCTTTAGACCAAGTAGATATTGATCCTGAGGGCACTTGGATCTATCTCAAAGATAAGATAATCGAGGCTGCAAAAGACTAAAGCAGCGGTTTCCACGGATCGTAAGCCGTGGATATCCGATAATACGTGGACTGTGACTCAATGCAGAAAATATCATAAAACTAAATACGGAACTAACGATGAATACAGAGCGTTATCGAAAGAAATCAGAAAACAGTGCAGCAAAGACAAAGCTTATTACATTTCTTAAAAATGCAGAGAGATAGAGGAACATGGCTGTCGAAATGAACCAAAGGATGTATTTCAGAAGATCAAACTCCTTACCAGAGAATTTAAATCTCAAACGTGGTGTACAAAAAGGGTGTACTTATGTGAAATTATGACAATAATTTCAGTGTATGAGGACTGTATTACCTAGGGCTAATTCAAATAAATTAGGATAAGTAGTAAAATGTTCTACATTCTACAGATTATAGCAAATTAAGTTTATACAAAGTCTTACCAATACTGCTGCAGCACTCACACTCACGGTATTTACAGGCTTTCACTCGCAGTTGTTCTTCATACGGGGAAGCTCTCCGGGTTACCGGTTACTGAACACATGTCTCGCGCTACTAACACTGAGATCACGAAATAGAGCACATTTTTGTCTGTATACGATTTAAAACAGTATTTGCGGTATTTTTCGCGTAACTAAAATCGGGCGAGAGAGAGAATGTCTGTTATTAGCGGCAGTCAACAGTAGAGAGAGTACTTCTGTTGTTAACGATAGTCAACAGGCAAGAGAGAGCGTCTGTTCCCAGCGATAGGTAACAGGCAAGAGAAGAGACAGGCAACAGGCAAGAGGGAGTCTTCTTTTTCGTTATTTTAAAACTGTCTGTATTTCTACAGGAGGGGGGTTGTAAATGTAAGTAGAAAGTATTATCAAGGGTTGGACTAAGGTAATGATTGTAAAATTGTGCTAGAATGATAGTTAGTAATACAGCGAAAAAATGACATGATTTTTCGCATGTAAGAAAATTGAACACGTAGTCTGTAACAGATAAGGATGGTAATCTAAAGACCGATACTGACGAAGTATTGGAAACACGGCGATACTGTGGCGAGCTATATAAATATAACGAGATACCAGCAGAAAATCAATGACCCTCTGACTACCCTAAAGAACCTATTGTCTTACTCGCTGGAGTAAAAGATTCAATTAAATCTCTAAAGGGAAATAAATCCCTAGGAATTAATTCAATACCAGGTGAAATACTACAGTTCCTAAGTAACAAAGGATTACATATCATACATTCTATCTGTGTCGCTGTTATTACATGTATTGCGTTTCGGTATCTGTGGTTTATTAGAATACAGTCAGTATAGAGCTATTGTAATGAGCTTTTGAATGGCGACATCATTTCCAAATAATAAAAGAAAGTCAAATTCTCTGAACAAACTAAATGTGTTTAAGCCAGTTTAACAATACGATTTTACGAAATAACCGGGAACAATATATTTTAAAGCAAAGTCGTTAGAATATACGATTAAATTAGGTCACATTATAGTACAGTAAAATAAAAATCTTAATTGTAAAATATAAAAATGAATACTACATACTTTCCCAAACATTCTTTTTAAGTTTTAAAACAAACGTTTTTAAAGAGAGATATATCTCTGAAAATATCAAGATGATACTGATGAATGCTCCTGTATTCTCAACATTTCTACAAGAGATAGAGACTTGCACTCTTCGCAGACGCAAGCGCCAGGAAATTGATGCCTTTGAGATATGGTGCTGGAGAAGAATGCTGCACATACCTTGGACAGCTCATAGGATATACGTCTCCATTTTAAACCAACTCGAGGTTAAAAAAGGCTGTCCACAATATATCTGCAACGTATTCTGCAATTTTTCGGTCACGTGGTTCGCAGAGGTGACCATAGTTTGGAGAGATTAATTGTTTCTGGAAACGTTTCCGGAGACAAGATCAAGAGTACGATTACCAACTAGATGGTCTGACCAAATTAAGAAATCAGCTGCAAACTCATTCTGCCAAGTTCTCAGAGCAGCTGAAAGTAGAGACCAATGGAAACAATTTGTTAGGAATATTGGAAGACATAACGATTCTCAGTAACGAGAAAACGACAAGAGAGAGAGAGAGAGATTTTAAAATGGTAGATGTTCGATTTTAGTTCTATAGTAAACTGAAGTTTATGGTGGATATTATTGATGTGTTCTAAAAATACCTTTAGTTTTTCTTCTCCGTGTGACCAGATGATAAAAGTATCATCCATGTACCTATGCCAAAGTTTGTGTTTGACTTAGGTATGTGGATGATCCTGTTGCTGTTCGGCTGTTTCTATTGCTCGCTGTTCTAGTTCTTGTATAAACAGGCTTGCTATTACCTGTGACAGCGGTGAACCCAATGGTGTTTCTTCAATCTTTGTTCCTTATAGATGAAATATGTGTTATTTAAGCAATGTTTTGTTAGACAGTTACTCTAAAGTGTGGCACTAAAGCTCTGAAACAATGTGGTCTTCTCTGTTTCTATGTAGCCCGACACGCTCTGACTATTAACATGGGTCGTCTGCAATTTGTGCTGAGCGTGTTGTCCACACAGCTGCTGGGCTACCCTGATTGAATAGTCTCAATAGACTAGCAATACAAGTGTTAACTGACTAATTATTGTCGTAAAATTTATGGAAGAAGTTACACGGTTAACGTCCTTATCATTATTTTCTTTGTTTGTCCATTGGAGAGTACATCACATCGTAATCCATTAATGACAATATTGTTATACAAAATTACTCAGATTTCTCCTATACTTGACCATACTTTCTAACATTCTGTCATCTAGCTAGGTAATATTCGCATAATTGAAAATATGAAATTAAATTTTTTAAAACATTATGCAAATTAATATGAGTTGCAATGAAGCCTCAGGCTACGGTACAAAAATAAACAACAGTCATCGTGTTATTTTTATAACGAACTAATATTCTAATATCTCGTAGATTTTGCTAAAAGGATTGGCATGGTTTTTAGTTAGATTTTTTTAGAGAACTCAAATACTTGACTTGTTGATAGGGAGCTTGAGAAAAACAAACATCGGTTGCGCTCGTTTTATAAGATAGAAGATATATTTTTGTTGTTTAATTAACTAGAAATATATAATCATTGTCGTTGGGTGTACGAATCCAGGCATATTAGATCATTTCCTTTAAAATAGGACAATATTGGCAAGCATAATGTGTTGCTGTTAACGTATATTTGACAAAATGTTGCAGTTTGTAATAACGCTTTCTAGAAATATATACTAGTAGTCGGGACGAAAAGAAGGCCTAACTTTACATGGTGAGCTGATCCAATATTTATTATTCTAAATTTTATGGGGGAGGGGTCAATAAAATCGCAACTGAATCTTTCCGTAATGTTATTTTGAATTTAAAGGAGAACCGTTTTTGCTCAATATAACCGTCATTTTCAACTTTTCGACGAAAACGGTAAGCACTTTTTGCACTTAAAAATTGTTGCAAATGTAATTTGTCGATATCACCGCAGATCAGAATACATAGTACAGTGATTAGGCCATTCATAACATATGGCCTAGAAAATGGGACCATCACGCAAGAGCGGATGCAGGACCGATTTTCGGGGGGCGGTGAGCATGAACTTTTTTGGGGTGGTCTGGGGGAAATTTTTAAAAAATCAGGCTTAAAATGCCATAAAGACATTTAAAACTTATTAAAGTATTTTTATTTGTATAGCAACGAAAAATCTTAAAGGCGAATAATATTGGTAAAGTTACTTAATTTGTCTTAAAAATTATTCTTGTACACTAAACCTCATACAACAAATTCGAGTCGTCTGTCGTCTTGTCCTCATCAAAGTCTTCACTCTTCTTAATATTGAGAAGGACCTCTCTGCTGTAGCCACACTGACTAAAAAATAATAAAATGTAAATTGAACGTCTGTAATATTCTTCTGGACCATCTTGATGATTGGCTCTCTTATTTTGTCTGCCCACATATCTAGGTAACCACTTCAACGTCTAATTAGTCTGCTAATTATTTTACTTCGATAAAGATCTTACTTTATTCGCAGTTAGATCTTCTATCTGTCAATGTCGGCATGGTATTACAAACAGTCTTAGTCGCCAGGTTAGCATCAAGAGATTTTGTTTGCAGAAGTCGGCTTAGTGCCAATATTAATTTTAGTATGTCAATCAGTAACATCATTGACACTAGAAACTCAGATGTGCATTTTATAGAAACTCAGAGAATTAAGAAAAGAATTATATGTAAAAAATGCCAGATCTGAATGGGTTTCGTGGCGCTCAACCCATAGTTTTAAAACTTCATTTCTCTTGGCTGACATGTTAAAAAATGATATTACTGACTGTATTGTTCTCACTGTATTTCTGATGAACGAAAGATTAATAGAAGTTGAAAAGGAGTTGTGGGAGAAAGTGTGGATAGGTGTTGTGTAAGTCTTATCTCCTGATGCCATTTTATACCTTAACAATTCCTGAAATTTTCTTTATTGCTAGGTCCAGCATCTTTATCCAGAAGCAGAAGGCCATCGTCACAGATGGAAAGATACAATTATTAAGTGTATATCTTTTAAAATTCTTTGGGGGGGGGGGGGCATGGTCCTCATGGCTTCCTCTCTAGACCCGTCCTTGCTATCACGAAACTTCTATTAGGGCGCTTTGAACACAAAATATTGAGAAAACATTTAGACCTACAGTCTATTGAGTAACTGGACAATATCGAATAAAAAAATGAAGATTTGGAAAAAATATACAACCAACCAAGTATAATTAACGAGATAAAAATCCAGAGACGAGACAGGTGGGTAAGACATATGCAGAAAACCCATCAAGAATGGCTTCTCGAACGAATATCGGACAAGAATCCAGTTGACAAGGGACCCTTTAGGACGTCTGGATGTCGGAAGAACTGAGGTTCAAAGTACACATTCAAAAAACGGTAGAGAAGGCGAACCGAAGTTTGGAGGCGTTGATATTTTTTTAAGCCCTTTTATCTATTCGGATTGACGAATATAGGCCTCCCCTAATTCTCGCCAGTCATCTCTGTTGTTTGTAAGACGTTTCCACATTGGCCCTACAGTTCTTTTAATATCGTCGCATTTACGGTCTTCCTCTTGGTCTTTTGGCTTCATATGGCTGCCAATTGAGGCGTTGATATGGCTGATGCAAATCATTGGAGGATCAGGTAGTACCAAAAAAAGGGGACTAAATGGAGTTTTTTCAGTGGGTGGTGTCCTACGCTGCCTGCGTGTGGTGTAGCGCACTGAACAATGCGGAATACGCCAAGCTAATATAGGACGGTCTCAAATGAGGATCTGCATGCCATTGGGGCGGTGATACCGATCGTCTTGTTGGCAAAGAGCGAGCGAGAGTGTATGCGAGGAGCATGGATGGAAATATAGATGAGGAACAGAGAGAGATAACGGAAAGGTGGACAGCGAAAAGGCAAAGTGGACGAAGGAGCTTCATAAATAGAATAGGCACATCTGGCTCGGCAGACTGTACTGTTTGTGGGGTACTGGACGCTCCCGCCCACATTTTAACCTGCCAGACATGGGCAAATGAGAGGGGAGACTTCGAGAGGCGAAAGCGTTTCAGGCTAGATGAAAGAAACATTGTAAACATAATGATAAAAAGAGATAAAGAATGGAGAGAAGTACACTATCTGATCTCTGGAGTAATAAAGAAGAAGGAACAGGAGGACAGAGGAGAAAATTGAGCCAGGGTTCTGAAATTTTGTTTCTTTTTTCTCGAGAGCCAAGAACCGGTAAGTATCAAAATTAGTTATGGCCTGACGGATATATTTTCGTTCTTTTGATTTCTTTTGGTAATATAGTTATTCTTCTTTTAAGGTGACGGTTAATATATATTATGGATTTGAGTTGTTTATTGATTGGCAAGACCTCTACTCTGGAACGGTGGTTACAGTTTTAGACGGAACAAGGTTAATCCGACACTACCCTGGAGTCTTCTACTAGGCCTAGTGTCGTAGTCAGCCGAAAAGTGCCAGGGTGTCTTGCTCCATGACGTTAGATATCTAAAAAAGATTTCCCCAATCGGGAAATTTTTCTTATTACCGGGGATTATCTGCCAGAATTCAATGGATACATTCTTAGGCTCTTACTAGAATCTGTCAATACAGCAATTAAAAACAAAATACTATGAGTCTAAAGGGCCCATTTAAAAGATTTAAAGACTATGGGAATATAAGATTGGAGAGAGAATATGATAGACTGTTGAGACTGTAAATTCTTAGAGGCAGCAAAGACCCACGAAATTTTTTGAACTTACAGAGAGATTCTTACTTTATTTTGTAGGAGGTTGTGAAATATAAAAAAATATTATCCAAGTACTTATGTCCAATGTATTTTGAAACAGCTTATAAAATTCTTCCGAAATCCATTATTCACTTCCGCGGCCACAGACACTTACAAAAGACAGACCCACGATCGATTTAAAAATGGGTCGAAGCGGAATTCCTCGTTCCGAATCCTACAATTGGTTGCGATATGGTTGGAAATTCAATAAAGAACAAGACCAGCAATAAATCAGTAGCGCGGGTAATTACTGAATTGTGGCTAATCTAATTCGATGCGATGGTATAATAATTCTTATTGACCTTTCATGAAATCAATTTAGTAAGTAGTAAGGCGTACCTAAAGTATTTTTTCTAGGTTTCGATTAAAAAATGATATAAATTTATCAGTTAATAAATTCATTAACTATTTTCCTGATTTGTTGCTTTTATTTTAATCTTTTATAAAAAAAATTAGATAAAATAGAACTGGTATTCCAAATATTGTACTGAAGTTATTTTCTTAACACATTTTATTATTATTTAGCACTTTTATTGAGAATTAACAATAATTTTAGTTTAAAGTGTTTATTTTCACGTTTCAATTTCCGCTTTTCAAGTTTTTTTCGTTTGGTTCAGTTTTCAATTCAGTTTTCAATATAAAATTATTTTAAATGAGATCATATGGCAATCAATACATCATTTGAAAGCTCTTGTGCCACTCATTATGTTCTTGTGCAATTTTTATTCGATCAGAGAGTTTGGGAAAATTTTAACGACCCCTTATAATGTATATACCTAGCTAGTTTCCGAAAATCATTACTTTTCACAATGATTTTACCATTCAAAGTTAACATCTTATTTGTAGTAAATTGATATTCTATATATTCTGTTTTGTCCTACTTTTAAACTGTTTTGTGCAAGAGATGGTGTTATGAATTTTTCCTCTGACGGAATATTTCTAAGTATATCTCCTAATTCAACGATCGGCAATCCCAGGAGCCGCATGCGGCATATAACCACTACCGCGACCCCGCAAGTAATAGCCCCGCGGCCGCACCGCAAGCATTAGCATTAATCAATACAACACTTATAGAAATAGTTTTTATTTTATTGTTTTGTGTCCGTGAAAGCCGCAGATTCAGTTCTTTCGTTTGAGAATCTGCTATGCGAGCGCAAGGAATCAAGCCTTACGCGAATAGTTCGCAAATCGCACACGTGTTGCGCATTTTTGGAAGTCACATAGGGTTCGATAACACGAAAAGAGTCCCACCAGAGCTATAAATCTGTGAGTATCTGGAATGAGTGAATTTTCCCCTTAGAGGGTGTGTGAGCCGTATGGCTAAATCTAAATAATAATAAATTGACATTTCAATGAGATCAGCCAAGTTTCCTACTTGTCATTCAGGATCAGGTTATTCCAACTACAAATTACCTAAAATATGTTGCTAAAGATCTTCAAGTCCAAAATGACAAATGCCGATATGGATGCCAAGCCCAAGAAACCATCCAACATCTTACCAGTGGCTGCCAGGCGTTTGTCGGTACTGATTATAAAGAACGCCATGACTCAAAAGGAAAGATATAAACCAAGAACTAGCTGACAAGCTAAGACTTCTCCAAACCGACCATCTTCCTTATTATCAATAAGTCCCTGACAAAATGCTTGAAAATGACAACTACAAGCTATTCTTCGACTGCACTGTGCTCACAGACCAACCAGTGGCACATACTAGACCAGATCTCATACTAGCTAATAAACTTACTAGGCACACAACACTTATTGATGTGGTGATACCCAACACCAATAACTTACGTGTTAAATACAACAAAAATATCACCAATCAGAAAGCTGTACTCCTCGCGACGTCCAGATGTGTACAAAATTTTTTGGGAGATACAGCATACCAAGTCACCTAGGGCTCGATAACGCGGAAAGGGTCCCACCAGAGCTCAATCTTCTTGATATCTTAGATATCTGGGATGAGTGAATTTGTCCCTTAGAGGGAGTGTAAGCCATATGGCTAGATTTGGATAAATTGAAATTATTTATTAAGGATATTTATTAAAGAAAGGTCAACCATTTTTTCATCTATAAGAAGGCTATTGAAGAAACTGGGAAGAGTTTTAGTTAGCAAAATGCTAAAATGAAAAAAATTTTTGGTACAACTATAAATTGAGTTGCAATTAAAAAGATCTCGCTTAACATCGAGATTTTCCGAAACTTTTTTTCAGTTTATATTGATGTTGTACCAAGCAGTTTGCAAAAGAACATAGTAGATTTGTAGAGCTATACCACATTTAAAACGAAATTTAAGGAAAGCACTATTTTAAGGAATTAAATAATTTTGCTCAGCAGTTGATAACAATGTTTGGTAGCACATATTTAAGTGTGCAGACTTTTTTAATCCCTACAAACCCTAAAAACAAGCATTGTTCTTGATTGACCAATGAACATTTAGATACGATAGTGCGTGTTTCTACGTCTAAAATCTCTCTCACTCTCTCTCTCTCTCTCTCTCTCTCTCTCTCTCTCTCTTTTTTCTCTTTCTTCCAATATGATTTCTTCTAATATTGCTAACAATTCTTCTCCATTGGTCTTTATCTTCAGCTGCTCTAAATGAGTTTCGAGCTGAATTCGTAATTTGGCCGAACCATCCAGTTGCTAATCGTCCTCTTGATCTTCTCCCCAGAACGTTTCCAGAAACAATTAACCCCTCCAAACTATCGTCACCTCTACGAACCATGTGATCGAAAAATTGCAGAATACGTTGCAGACATATTGTGGACAGCCTTTTTATTCTCGAGTTGGTTTAGAATAGAAACATTTGTCCTATGAACTGTCTAAGGTATGAGCAGCATTCTTTTCTAGCACCACATCTCAAAGGCATCATTTTTTTGGCGTTCATCACTCACAAGTATACTGAAATTATTCTATCACTCGGTTTGACAACTTCTACTTCGTTCTCTTTCATTTCTCTATCAGAAATTATACCAATTCCATTATTCCTGTTATTTTTACCTACATAAAACAATTTGTATCCTCCACTTAGCTATTTTACCTTGTACCTTTGCTCACTTTCTCACTTGTGTATAAACAATTTACCTTTTCTCTTCTTATTTTTTCGGAAGAAGACAACTGTTATTAAAAATATTAGGATTAAAGTGAATTAGTTTAGTTATGTATGAAAAACGAATATCTCTTCTTCATTTTGCTAAAGTTCGATTCAGTTTGCATGTTGTTTTTCCGTATAGTACGCCATAGATCTTCTTATAACTTTTTTAAATAGGGTGTGGGTGGAGCAAGCAATATACTCCGCCGATACTGCCGAGCACGCGTCCGTTTAATTTCGGCAATAGAAAACACATAAATAAGAGGCCAGTGTCGGAACAGGACGATTACGCTTTATCATGAAATTAGAGGAAGAAGTCGGCCAAATGCATAAATCATTCGAATGAAAGTGTGTCTCTAAAGGATACGAGCTGTGGGGGTGGTATATAAAATTAAAATGAAATTTTATCAGTAATAGTATAAATGAAGAAATAAATAAAGATATATTTGTATTCGTACAAAAAAGTGACAGATCCGGTCTGAAAAACTACCAATAATATTAATCTTTTGTTGAAGTAAAATTTTTGGATACCAACTGTTTCTGAAGAGATTTGAGAAAGACTAATATGATGCTATTAGTAATACGAGCTCGTACATCTGAGCATTCAATTGAAATACCAAATCTTAACAATTCTATTTCACTCATACCAAGAGTTAGAGTTGTGGTCGTTATACCAACATAATGTTTTGCTTCTGACAGTAAAGCATTCAATACTTCCAATAATCGTTGATATTTTTAATTAATATATTGTTTAAACTTTAACCACCATTAGGTCATATTGTTATGTCTTAAATCACTGGAAATATTGTTATTTTGTCTGTTTACTGTATACATTCAACATTCGGTGTAGGAGGTGTTTAACACTAATGTTGACTCAAATGAAATCGTAGGCTTCCACGGCCAGAGTCAGAATTATAGTTTATTTGTCTTCCGGGTTTGGACCGTGTCATTTGTGAGTGACCCAAAAGTGGGTTCATCTCGACGTTTCGCTACAATTGTATGTAGCTTCTTCAGGAGAACAAAGAAAAAGAAAAAGAAGACAGGAAGATGGGTAGTTAGCAACGGTAACTCAGTTACTCAACGCAACCAGAGGCGAATACTAACTACCAAGATGGGCATTTGGTCACAGTAACTCAACTACTCAACGCAGCCAGAGGTGAAAACCAAATGCCAGGACAGGGATTCACGTCCAACAGCTCAGAACACTAACGCGTCGAGAGGCGGGGAGTGAATCCTATTCACTTATCCTCTCGACCTCGTCGAGAGGCGGGAGGATTCACTCCCCGCCTCTCGAAGCGTTAGTGTTCTGAGCTGTTGGACGTGAATCCCTGTAATGGCATTTGGTTTTCACCTCTGGCTGCGTTGAGTAGTTGAGTTACTGTGACCAAATGCCCATCTTGGTAGTTAGTATTCTCCTCTGGTTGCGTTGAGTAACTGAGTTACCGTTGCTAACTACCCATCTTCCTGTCTTCTTTTTCTTTTTCTTTTTCTTTGTTCTCCTGAAGGAGCTACATACAATTGTAGCGAAACGTCGAGATGAACCCACTTTTGGGTCACTCACAAATGACACGGTCCAAACCCGGAAGACGAATAAACTATAATACTAATGTTGACTTTCCAATATTCACACACTGGAATGTCTTCCTTAGTCATTAGAGTACTTATGAGTAATAGTGGCATGATCTAATCGAAGTCGAGCAATTTTGACTTGGTGAGCTCTTTTTAGGTTTACTTGACGCCATGGTTTCACTATCGATTTAATTTCTTTTAGTTTAGATAACTATAAATCTTATTTTGTCACATCCTGATCACTTTTTTTGACGAACTGTTTTATGCTATTGGAGATAGTCTTTGTCACTATTATAGCATAGCGTTTATTGGTAGCTTCTCTTGCTGAGAGGTCTGCTTTTACATTACCTTGTATTTCATTGTGAGATGAAACCCACATAAATTCTCGAGTTCCTTTAAAAATGACTGTCGGGTTACATTGGCTGATGTCTCTGATTTGTGATATTGGAGTAGTGTCGTATTGATTTCGGGAATCATGATTAACCAAGGAGGAAGAGTTTCTACATTTGAAGGAAAGAGGTCAGGAATTTGGAGTTGCACATCTTTTAAATTTCTTCGGACTCTTTCATAGAATGGTGAATCGAACTTATCTTTTTTTAGGTAACCGTCCGTAAATGAATTTTAAAACACTGGGTGTAATTTTTAATAAATACTTCCGTCGTAGGGTAAGAGGTGGTTCTCCTGTTGGGCATTGAAGTTTCTTAACTGGCGTGATTCTAAATGCACATGTGGCAATGCGAAGTGCTGCGTTTTGAATGAGTGAAGTTGCTTAATGACATGTTTTTTAGCAGGGCATATACAATAGAGCTGGTAGATCGACCATAGACCACCTTTTTTGTATCACCCAACTTATAGAAAAAAAGGTTGCTGTAGATCAAGAAGTCCACTTTTTGTTTGTTGATCTAAAAAAGGCCTACGATAGCATCCCTCAAAATAAGTTATGGAACACTCTCAGACAAACGAACATCAACTCAAATCTCATAACAGCAGTGGAAAAACTATATGAGAACGCCAACGCCAAAGTTAAAATAGGAACGAATGTTTCCAAAGGTTTTGTAGTAGACAAAGGACTGAAGCAGGGATGCTGCTTAGCGCCGACACTTTTCAAAATATATCTGGAACAAGCATTAAAACTCTGGAAGCGGAAATGCAGCGGCATGGGTATACAATTAAACAATAACAACCTGTACACTCTATGTTTTGCTGATGATCAAATTGTGATTGCTAACGAATATGACGACCTAGAATACATGACTCGAAAATTAATCGAAGAATACAAAAAATGGGGATTAGAAGTCAACATAGATAAAACAATGTACATGAACATCGGTGGTAAAGAACAAAATCTAGTTTTAAACGACGGACAACACATTAAGTACAACAATAAATATTCCTATTTAGGAGTAGAAATCACAGACGACGGCAAATCAGATCAGGCTATAAAAAAACGAAACACTCAGGGTAGAAGGGCCATATCTCAACTAAATAGTATTATCTGGGATCAACATTTATTCAAAAAAAATAAACATCGAATATACAACACTATTATAAAGAGCATAGTAATGTATGGAAGTGACGTGTGGCAGTTAAAGGCAACTACTGAAAGAACACTAGAAGCCACGGAGATGGACTACTGGAGACGGGCCGCAGGAAAATCAAAATTCGAAAGAATTAATAACGAACGTATACGAGAGGTTATGGGAGTCACACATACGATTGTCGAAGATATAAGAGTACAACAACTAAAGTGGTATGGACATGTGCAGAGAATGCCAGAACATCGTCTGCCCAAACAGATTATAGATTGGTCACCACATGGAAAGAGAAAAAGAGGCCGACCCAGAAAGAGCTGGAGAGAAGGAATAGACAGAGAGATCCGAGAGAGAGGTTTAGACGAAGATCTTTGCGAAGATAGAGATGCATGGAGATTGGGCATCGGAAGACGTCGGAGGACGTTTTAAACCGATTATATATATATATATATATATATATATATATATATATATATATATATATATATATATATATATATATATATATATATATATATATATATATATATATATATATATATATATATATATATATATATATATATATATACAATAGCCCTATAATCTACTTTTGATCTAACGAGTGAATTATTGATTAGTGATATTATTAAATAATATTTAATAGTTTTTGTCAGTTAAGCATTTTAAATTTAATAATGTTTTTCTAACCTTTAATCCATCTTGGTAAGACTTTTTTATTTCTGAAATATGTTGTTTCCATATTAGTTTTTGGTCGAATACCATTTCAAGAAAATTAATTTTGTCCGAGAATATAAGCGCCTCGCCATACAGTTTTAAACTTTGGAGCCGTTGTCCTGGTGTCTTGAGAAAAGCATGCATATTGTTTTTGGAGGGGGGGGGGGAAATGGCACGCCTACTGAGGTGGACCATATCTCTAAAATAGTTGATAAATGAATTCTTGCAGAGAGTAGTGATCCAGTATATCGTTGATAGCCACGAGAAAGAGGGTTGGGCTCATAACTGTCCCCTGAGGTGTTCCGTTTTCCTGAATTTTTTGTTGAAGTGGTATTATCGACAGAACACAGAAAGCTCTTTACTGTAGAAAGTTTTCTATAATTGTTAGCATATTACCTCTGATTCCCCATTTGTGTAATTTTGAATAATATTAAACCTCCAAACCGTGTCGTACGAATTGGTGATATCGAAGAATACTGCAATAGTCTCTTGATTATTTGCAAAACATTTTTGTATCTCTGACTCTAAATATAGTAAGTTGTCTACGCATGATCTATTTTGACGGAAGCCACTTTGCTGAGAAATAAAATGTTTTTCTTGCTCCAAGTACCACAATGGTCTTTTGTTTATAATTGTTTCTAGAACTTTGCATGATACATTAGTGGGTGATATAGGACGGTACGAGTCTATGTTTGTTCTATCTCTGTTGGGCTTGTGCAGAGGATTTTTACTAAAATTGAAGATTTTCTGTGTCTTCGATTAGTTCTGTATAAATAGTATAAAAAATCCCCTATTTTTCCTCTTATTTGTTACGGTATGTATCCAATATTTGCGATACTTACTTACTAGCACTCTCATCAGAAGAACTCATATTGTTTACTACACTACTATGTACTACTAGTTTAAATTTCACGGTCAACTGTTGCGGCGACGCACATATGTTTTCAACCGTTTCTTTGCCGGATCAGCTGCCGACTCGGAGAAAACCGCTTCGTCTGTTTTAGCTCTTAAAGTATCTACAGTGAAGTAGACATTAATAATCCGCTACAATTTCAGCTCATAAAATTGTTTAAAACAAAAGGTAATATACAAGTGGATATCTTCCTACATAACTGTTTTATTTTAGTCAAATTGTTTACTTATTGTATTATTGATTACACACATTGTAAAATCAGTTCGCTATTCCCAATCCGAACTGTCTAGTGAATTTAGTAATTATTTTTTTGCGAAGTTAGTTACTTTTTGACAGACTAAAAGTGGCTGGAAATTACTATACAACCAAGCACACGTACTCATAGCCAATATTAATAATAAACAAACTAAATAGTAAATAAAATAGAACTTTGCGAATTACCGACAATCAATATTTATTTATCTGCACCATATAATAAATAGTTATGTTAAATTATAACAACTAAAATATATTTTTTAAATATATACTACCCAAAATTTGATGGGTTTAGTATACACTTCCTTTATTTAGAATAATTCTTCTTTTTTTCAAAGAAAGAAGTCTGCAATAGTAGTATACTTGAGCTATTAATACTTAGAAGTAGGAATTGTTGTGTCAAAATATGCCCGAGCTAAGCGAATGGAGTATAAGACAAATTATTATTCGTGAAAGTTTTGCATCGCAATTTAATATTTTCTTATAAATACTTATATATAATATTTATGGAATACTAATATATTTTTATGACTAAATTTATGTCCAGCGGTGTATTATTTAATGCTTGGCACATGTTTAAAACCGATGATATTGGAGCTTCTATTCAAAAACAAAATCATTATATTATGAAGGGGACAGGGTCCAAAGACTAAATTCGTTTTATAACAGACAGGATAATCAGGAAACAAATAGGCAAGGACCCAACTAAGCGACCCCAATTGCCTAAAATTTTTTTATTGCCGATTATTTCATAAAAATCCGCCTTTTTGGATGGGTCTTGTATAACGACGGTTCAAATGATTAATAACTTAATATGTCACTTTCTTGACTTGCCGTAAAAAAACTATTAGCCAATTTAGGTATAACCACGCACACGTCTGTCTGGACAGTATAATTTTGTTGATGAATTAGTGTGTTTGTATAAATTGTATGGATAATAAATATACTGTTCATTTTTAATTAATCAAATTGATGTATAAAATCTGCTATTATCTGCTATTTTTTAGTAAATCACGCTTCAACATATACTTTCTTAAGTTTAATTATCCGTAGACTTCCCTTGTTATATTTACTCTTAATTTTATCCTCTTTTGTAACTCCTTTTCCACTACATACAATCGTTATTTCTCTTTCTTTTTAACTGCTCAACATCCACTTCTGCATATCAGTGTCATTATGACAGTTTTTTAGTTTTTATGTCACACAAAGCACATCACATCACTTTGCTCGCTCCCATTTCATTCGTCCCTATTAACTTAAAACTATAGTGATATATTTTTACCATGCGTCTACATTGTTAGTCTTTAACTGAGTAAGTTAATGAGGGAAGAACTGTTTGTCTTAAGTGGATCATTCAAAGTTATATACGTATTTTTAATAAAGCTTAAGGCCTCTAAGAGGAACCACCAACAAATCTTGAAGTTAAAGATGCAGTTAAAAAACTGGTCAGAAACAAATTACCCGGAATAGATAATCTTTCAGCTGAACTATATAAAGAACGTGGCCGCGATACCATAATGGCATTACAACAGCTTATAAAAGAAATATGGACACAGAGAACCCTTCCCAATTATTGGAATGTTGAAATACTTTACACCATACACAAAAAAAGAGATATCTTTGGATGCTCTAACCACAGAGGAATTACGCTTCTAAATGCAGCGTATGAAATATTTTCCACAGTACTATGTTACCATATGGCACCATATGCAGATCGGATAGTAGGAAAATACCAGGCTGGTTTCATAGGCGGTAAATCGACAATTCATTAGATTGCAACCCAGAAACAAATTTTAGAAAAACACTGGAATATGGCAGTGATACTCATCACATATCTATAGACTACAAAGTAGCGTACGACTCTGTAAATAAAAGAGAAATGTTCAAAGCATTGAAAGAGTTAGGACTTCCAAATCAGTTGGTAAATTTAACAAAACTAATTCTTGAAAAAGTCGAATGCAGAGGACGAATTCAGAGGGAACTGTCTGACCCTTTTAAAACAAATAACGGGCTGCACCAGGGAGAAGCTCTCTCCTGTATTCTGTTGAATCTGGCTCTGGAAAAAGTAATACGTATGTCACAAATCACAAATCATCACATTTGTTTAATATATAATAAATTAGTGCCAATTCTTGCCACCCATTGGGAGATCCACCCTTCTTCACTACACTTACTAGTTCACCATGCCAAATCGAAGGTAAAAATAATAACTATATAAAAAGTTTAAAATGGAAAATATAGAAAAGTAAAATAGGACATTCACAAACATGTAAAGACGAAACAAAACATCTACGTCGTCAGTAAAGATAAAATCCTAGACGAGTGTAGAGAAGCCGGTACTTTCACTCCAAGTAAAATTCACATAAGCCACTTATGTATGCTAAGACCTCATAAAATGACTATGAATATGGATACTACCATGAATTGCCTTAGTGATAAAATTGCAGACGTCGAACCTAGAAAGGTTAAACATTCTCATGACACTAGAATTCGGCTGACACCATGTTCCGCGAGCTCCAACTATTAAAGGTACCATGCAAATGGTTTTCCTAGGATATCGGGTCTGCATGGTCTGAAGGAATCGAGGCTCAGTGTACAGCGCCGTTTTATTGGCGGCGGCTGTACTTAGGGATTCAGGACCCTCCCAGCTGACGGCAACGTCCACGACAATTACCCGCTCATCCTGTACCGCGACAAGGTTAGGTATCAGGTATCTAGAGTCCCGTCGGCGCATCTTATTCGCTGCTCCACCTTAGGGCTCTAGGTGGACCTATGGCTTAGGACCTATAAGGCTCAATCTTCTTCTTAAATCCACAATAATAACGACAAATACAAAAATAAAACTCTACAAACATATGGTTCAGAGACCTGGACTATAACAAAAAGTAATGAAAACATGTTAGGATGCTTCAAAAGAAAAGTACTAAAGCGAATCTATGAAACATATAATGACAATGGAGTGTGGAGAAGACGATATAACTTCGAACTTTATAGAGAATATACCAGGAACCAGATATCATAAAGCATATTAATATAGGACGTCTGAGGTGGATAAGGCATGTAATGCGGATGGAACAAAATGACCTAGCTAGAAAAACGCTAGGGGTGTAGGGGTGTAGGGTTGTGTTATAGAGGTAGTACCTTTTATTGGAACGACCACATCGAGCGTCATAGACGGGAGATGGTTCTAGATAACTGGTCCTCATAAGACACCTAACTCTCACTTCTGGCTCCACGTGCCACACCCTGGGCAACTGCATTGGTCTGCAGGCTAAACTAAGTGAGGGTAGCCAGATATGGCGAAAATTTCACCGAGTGATTACCGAGTGATACCCTCATGAAGGGCAGCAGCGATCATCAGTACCAGCTCAAGGCGCAAAGGAAATGATCCTGGATCGGCTTGAAACTGGACTACCACAAGCATGACTGGAGCAGTTTGAATGGTTGTGGTACTGCGATGGGGAAGGCAACGGAAAACCACCTCATAAGAATTTCCTAGAATAGTTATCATGGCAATACACTACGATAACAAAAACATTACTGATCATGGTGATCGGATCCCAAGACCCGGCAGGGAAGGATGCACACAAACAAATAGTAGGGCCTCCCTGGTCGTCAGCCAGCGAAATCCCTACGGCCTAAAAAAGGAAGCAAGTCCTCAATACCTAAGGATTGTAACTTGGAATGTACGAAGTATGTACGAGAGCGGCAAAACTCAAAACATTGTAAAAGAGATGAAAAGATTAAAAATTGATATATTGAGAATTAGTGAAACACACTGGCAAAACTCTGGACAATGCGATATACTTGGATATAAAGTTTACTATGCTGGAAACAACACAACACATCACAGAAACGGCACTGCAATAATAGTTGCCCCACATATTAATTCGGCAGTAAAATCTTTCACTCCCCATTCAGATAGAATGATGCTTTTACAAATTCGAGCAACACTGGTGGATATTAACGTATTACAGGTATACGAGCCAACGGCAGATAAAGATGAGGCAACCAGCGAAGAATTCTACGAACAACTGGGAAGCCTGATGAAAATGACAAAAAAACATGAAGTAACAATAGTGATGGGAGATTTTAATGCAAAGGTTGGCAGAGGCAAGGTGAATAAGATCGTGGGAAACTTCGGCCTAGGGGAGAGAAACGATAGAGGTGATAGACTTATATGCTTCTGCCAGGAATATAACCTGCTGTTAAGTAATACACTCTTCAAGCTCCCCAAACGTCGACTTTACACATGGAAATCCCCAGCTGACTCACCTGACAAAATCATTAGGAATCAGATAGATTAAATAGCAGTACCAACAAGATATAAAAACATGATAAAATCATCAAAAACGTACCCAGGTGCCGATGTTCCTACGGACCACAATTTGTTGGTATGCAGAATGGTCATGAGAGTAAAAAGGCTCGAGAAAAGATCTAATTTAAACACAATCGATATTAAAAAACTCACTAACCCACAAACCGAAATAAAAGTACGAGAACAACTAGGAAAGAAAATAAAGGACATTAACGAGAACACGTCGGACATAATAGAGAGATGGGATAAATCGAGGGAAGCAATCCAAACAACATGCGCGACTCTATTAAAGCGTGACCGACGGAAGAAGAAAGAATGGATGTCTGATGAGATAATGGATATGATGGATGAAAGACGTAAATTCAAGAATAAAAATGCAGAAAAATACCAACAGATCCACAAAACCATAAGAACGAAAATTCGAGAAGCCAAAGAAAAATGATTTTACAACGAATGCAGGGAAATAGAACAATACGAACGAAAATACGACAGTTACAATATGCACAAAAAAAATAAAATCGATGACAAACAAGAGGAAATTCAATAAGTCATCCAACAGCATAAAAGATAGCGATGGAAATCTTATCTCGGAGCCATCAACGATCTTAAAAATATGGAAATCATACATAGAAAAATTATTTGCATCTGACAGGACTAATGATCACCTATATGGAGAAGGAGAAACAGGACCTTCAATCCTTAAATCGGAGATAGAAGATGCTATTGCAGCACTAAAAAACAATAAGTCAGCAGGTCCGGACAATGTACCCTGCGAAATATTAAAGATCCTATGTAAATCAGACAAACAGTTCCTTGATGATCTAGTTGTACTTTTTAACAACATATATAATAGCGGTAAAATCCCGGAGAACTGGCTACAGTCAACATTTATTACAATCCCGAAGAAACCAAATGCCCAGATTTGTGATGACTACCGGCTTATAAGCTTGATCAATCATGTCACTAAAGCGTTCACTAAGATCATTCATAGAAGAATATATGATAAATGTGAGTCAAATATTGATAGATCGCAGTTTGGTTTTCGGAAAGCACTTGGAACTAGAGAAGCAATTTTCGCTCTCCAAGTGCTTATACAGCGGTGTAAAGACGTTGATAAGGACGTGTATTTGTGCTTTGTAGATTTTAGAAAAGCATTTGACAATGTCAATCATGAACAATTGATAGGTATTCTGCGAAAGACAAGTATTGACGACAAGGACATTCGAATTGTGGCAAACCTATACTGGAATCAAACAGCAAGAGCAAAAATTGGCAACGAACTTACTGAAAGCGTGCAGATCAAAAGAGGTGTCCGTCAGGGGTGTATATTATCCCCACTCCTATTCAATATGTATTCCGAGGAAATATTTAAGAAATGTATGGAAAATGCAAATGAGGGCATAAAAATAAACGGCGAGTTAACGAACAATATAAGATATGCCGACGACACGGTGATCCTTGCCAGTACCATAGACGAATTACAACAAGTAATGGAAAGACTTTATTCAGTTAGTGAGGAATACGGCCTGAGCCTCAACTTCAAGAAGACAAAGTGGATGCTGATAAGCAAAAAGCAACAACCTGCTCGACAATTACGGATAAGTACTAATTGATCATGTAGAATCTTATGTGTACCTTGGCACCAACGTAAATGCAAAATGGGAACAGACCATAGAAATTAAGGCGAGAATAGAACGAGCTAGAGCAGCATTTAGCAATATGAAAAAGCTCCTCATAAGCAAGGATTTGTCTCTTCCCCCAAAACTACCTCTAGTTAAATGCTACATTTTTCCGATCTTGCTGTATGGCGTGGAGGCCTGGATGCTGACGGAGACGCTAACGAGGAAACTAGAAGCTTTCGAAATGTGGGTGTACCGACGCATTCTTCGTATATCCTGGACCGAACATGTCACCAGCATAGAGGTACTCCAAAGAATCGGAAAGGAGAAAGAGATCGTGAATACAATTAAACAAAGAAAGCTTGAATATCTAGGCCACATATTAAGACACGATAAGTACCGTCTGCTACAATTGATTGTCCAGGGAAAAATAGACAGTAAGCGAGGGCCAGGCAGGAGAAGACACTCGTGGCTCCAAAATCTGCAGAAGTGGTTCGGGCTCACATCGGTCGAACTATTCAGAAGCGCCGCAAACAAGATCAAAATTGCCATGTTAATAGCCAACGTTCGCAACGGACAGGGCACTTGAAGAAGAAGAAGAAGAAAAACGCTCCTTGATAGACCCATTGGTCAGAGAAAAAGAGGAAGACTCAAAATAAGGTTCCTTGATAACATCGATAAAGACATGAGAAATATGGCGATGAATTGGGACCCCTATATATATATATATATATATATATATATATATATATATATATATATATATATGTATATATATATATATATATATATATATATATATATATATATATATATATATATTCTTGAGGAGGCTAGGACCCACGCAGGGTTGTAAAGCCAGAATGATGATTGTGATAAAGCCTTTACTTTGAATATGGAGAATTTCAAATTGGGCGTTAAAATAATGATAATTATCTAGGGTGAAGTGCGAACAGAGAATATCATTTTCTGTTATTGAAAGCCCTTTTGTGTTCTGCTATACGTTTGCTAAAGGCTCTACCAGTTTGATTGATGTAAGTTCTTGGGCAGTTAGTGTATTCTTAAATAAACTTTAATGGTATACAAGGCAACTATCGAACACAGTAATTAATTAAATCTTGCCCAAGTACTTTCGATCAATATATCATCTTCAGGGGCATTTCGTTAGTTGTGGCCTATCCAACGTGAGCAGAATGTCATACATGTAAATTTGGACATAACAATACAATACACCTCCGGCCTCCGGCTTCTATATAACATGTAGCTTCTCCTTTTAAAAATTTTAAAGTGTTTGTTTGTCTTTGTGTATTGTATTGTTATGTCCAAATTTACATGTATGACATTCTGCTCACGTTGGATAGGCCACAACTGATAGGCCACTATTGATCGAAAGTACTTGGGCAAGATTTAATTAATTACTGTATTCTATAGTTGCCTTGTATACCATC
The DNA here is from genome assembly GCA_918026665.1 of Diabrotica balteata. Lineage (NCBI taxonomy): Eukaryota > Metazoa > Arthropoda > Insecta > Coleoptera > Chrysomelidae > Diabrotica > Diabrotica balteata. The sequence continues at coordinate 57,737 of CAKJVB030000013.1, forward strand.
AAAGTTTAATTATTCGAACATTCAACCTTATATTGATTTATTCTAAAATAATCTTTAACATTTTTTTTTAATTTCAGGTAACGGATCTGTATAAACGAAACTACAGGTCTTATTGGGTGGCTAGGTTTGTGTAGGCTAATAAAAGGCTATAATTTAAGGGGCTGTGTGTTCATAACATTGGAGTATGTCTATCCCGTTGAATTTAGTATTGATTTTGAATTTTTTAAACCAGTTTATTTTGTTTTGGGTACTTTTCCGTTGGATTTTATCGTTGTTTATTGTTACAATATTCTGATTTTTTTTTGTAAATTTTATTGTTTTGTTATTATATTCTATTTTATCTGTAGCAATAGTAGTGTTATCCTTGTCTTCTTTGTAAATCAATAGAAAACAACATAGTCCACTTCAGTGGCGGATCCAGCATTGTCAAGAGGGAGGGCCGATTGGCCTTCCTTCCCCTTCCACATAAAAAATAACTGACAACCGATTTTTTTTATATCGCACCCTCAGTGCAAGTCTGCAGTAACTCAAAATTTTATGAAAATAAAGTAATCATGGAATTCGATTGTAAACATGCATATCTATCCCCTGTAAAACTTTAGTAACTTTCAAATGCTTCACTGGCTAAATATTACAATAACAACAGTTAAACGATTTTGCGTTTTTGTACATACGTTCTGTGGAAAACTGTTGTAATTATAATGTAACAGAGTTACAATAGTTTTGCTCGGAAAATGGCAATGGTTTCGATAACAAGCAATGAAAGACACGAAAAAGTAAGATATTTGTTATTTTAATGTCTATATTTGTGGTGTTTAATTTTAATATACAGCGTGTTTACGTAATCCATTAACGGCCGAGACAATAAACAAAGATTTACGAGACCAATCTATTCAAACGTAGTTTTTATGCCCTTTGTGTGATATTATATTTTCCATAAAATGTGTGCGATTTCGTTTGATTATTTATTTATTAGAGAGACACATAAATTAAGACTAATTATGTACAGCCAAAAAGTATTTTTTTCTTATGAAAGGAAAAACAGTTATCTTAAAACTTGTGTATTAACAGTTCTGACAGGTTAAAAATATCTATTCTCAGAAAACTTGTTCTATAAAAACTAAATTCCAAATTTTATTAAATCTTCATGTACCTTTTGGAGCGATTGTCGTATCATATTGTCCCCCCGTACTTCCGAACTTTTACTAAGGTAGTGAATTTCAATCCTTTTGTTAATCACTGTACTCAAGGTAGCTTGATTTGCATATTTTTATTATAGTCGTTTTGTTTTGAATTTAAATAAAAATATTAAAAGTTTTACAAATAATTTTTCTACCTTGTTATGACATTGTCATTACAAAGCGAAGGAATTGTGGCCATCAGAAGCATGTCATGTGCAGAGATAGAAAGATTAAATTGCCGCTAGCGATAAGCCGTTTTATTAAGTACCTATTTATTCTAGGTAGCTATATGATTTCTTGGAATCTATTAAATATAAAGTTTAATACCATACTAAACCTCGATTGCTTTTGAGGATTATTTGTTTCTTTACTTCCCGATAATTTATTGGAATTTATTAAAGGTGTATACCAAACCCAGCGAATTAAGAAAGATTTGGTATACTTATGCCATTTGGGTATGATACCAGAAGCCCACCATAGTTTTTACAAAATTTTTTTGCCCAAGATAATATTCGAGAAGAGGAGAACAAACTAACATGTTATGTCTATACTTTTTAAAATTTTCTCCGTGCAAAAGTGTTGTAACTTAAAATTAAAATTAAAACTTAAAATTCTGATACTAAATGTGTTGTGATTAACAATTTTTCCGTGCAAAAGTGTTGTAACTTTGAAAATAAAAATAAATTTTTATTATTGGTTAATGTAATATAGGCTGAAAAGCATGCAAAATCATAACAAAATGTTAAATTTTCTTAAACGTTGTGTCTTATTTCACCGAAATTATTACGAAAATAAACAAAATCGTCTTTATCTCGAAACTTACTTATTCTGACTTACTGCAGTCTTGCACTGAGGGGGCGATATTCTTTATATATAATTAAAAAAAAAATGGATCACTTGGCTTGAGAGGGGAGCCGAAAGTCCTATCAATCACCCAACAGTAACCACTCTATATCAACAGAGTGGCTACTGTCAACATCTGTAATGATGCCGAAAAAAATAAACGCTAAGCAATGTAACGATCATCACACTATCAGTCTAATAAAGCCATGATCTGAAAATTAAATGTAGAAAGAAACTCCTCCCTGTCTATAAACAATAAGGTTTCACTTTATAAACAACTACTAGAACCTATTTGGACTAATGGTAGCCAACTCAATATTAAGAAAAGTAATATAGGGATGATTCAGAAATTTCAGAACAAACTACTGAGAAAAGTTGTGAATTCTTTTTGGTACGTGAGGAACAGCGATCTCCATAAGGACCTATGTTTGGAAACTGTGACTACAAGTATGCATTTAATTTAAGACGGTAGAAAGTCATGAAAAATGACTCCATAGCCATTTGGATATTGAAGAAATCCAGCTCCTTAACAACACAGGGGTAATTTGAGAACTGAAGAGGAAAATGTTCTTCGGATTAGTTTAAATGACAGCGAAAAAGCAGAGCTTGTGCATATGCATGTTAACATTTGTAGGGGAAAGAATGAGGTAGCTGGTTCGATAAATTAAAAGTAAATAAGTATTTGAAAAAATATGATCTCACCTTCCTACATTTGGTAGATAAAAAAGAAATTAAACCTCGAAGGACCAGCGACCCATAGATCGCAAACTTGCGGATATGAAATTATGTAGTGAGTAGTAAAATAGAAAATGAAATAATTAAAATAAGAATACAAGCCAGAAATATTTTTATTGCATTATTTACAAAAATAAATAAAAAAGCGGAATCGCCAACCAATCACCCTTTTTATAATAATAAAATATAAATGTTTATGTACAATGTTCTTTAAACGCACAACTGTTTATATGAAAATATAGAACAATAAAGTTTATATGTAGATTATTGAATATCCGGCAACCCTGTAATTTGTCGGGCCGGCATTCATGAAAAGTTGGCACGAAACCGTAGATTATCTTCTGTATCAAAAAATTATTTCAGGTACTTACATATTTGATGCACAAACACTGAATTTAGTTTAATTAACTATTTAATAAAATAGGTTATTCAAAAACTGCTTCTATTTGAGAAGCGCGAGAACAGAACTATCTTGTTTCTATTTGAGAAACTGAAAAAATGAATTGACTTACGTTCTTCTATTTAAAAAGGCAGAAACGAAGTGAAGTTAAGGGTAGTTGATTTGAATAGATTAATGTAAAATTCTGACAGGCGCAGAAGATACGAAACAGCACGAAGAAGGGATGTCGTGCTGATCATATAGACTTTAATTTAGAAGACAATTTAGTGGAATAATAATAATTATTAGAATAATAAATAAACTATTGTAGAAAATGTGAATAATTTTCTACATACTGGGAGCGGGGAAAATTTAGAATATATACAATGGTCGAAACAACCGTCAAGAAAAGGATTAATCAGAAATTGGAAGAGGTGCTAATTTTATTATTGGGCGAACATATTCACCTTCTGCTGTTTTTACACGTGCAGCGCGAACTTTTCCATCCCTCCCAGTCAATAATTCCAATATTCTACCTAGTGGCCAATTTAAAGGAGGGCGATCTTCAGATTGAATGAGAACTAGCTGATTGATCGCCAAGTTTTGTTGGGTTAGTTGCCATTTGGGTCTATGCTGCAGACGGTGCAAATAATCCACAGACCATTTTTTCCAAAACTCTTGTTGGAGTTTGGAACACACTTTCCAATAAGAAAGTCGATTAGTAGGGGTACTAGAAAGATCTCTCTCTCTCTCTCTCTCTGGGTAAGAAGTAAGAGGAGCTCCAATCAGAAAATGACCAGGAGTAAGAGGCAACAGATCATTAGGGTCATTGGAAAGGGGATACAAGGGACGGCTGTTTAATATGGCTTCAATTTTCACTAATAAAGTAGAAAGTTCTTCAAAAGTAAGGCAAGTATTTCCGAGCAATTTAGTCAAATGAGATTTAGCACTCTTGACAGCTGCCTCCCAGAGTCCGCCCCAATGTGGAGATCTGGGAGGAATTAATTTCCAGGTAATTTCAGTTGAAGAAAGAAAATTCTGAAGTTCCTGATTATTTTCTTTGGATTTCAGAAATAAGGATAAATCTCGTAATTGATTACGCGCTCCAATAAAATTGGTGCCGTTATCAGAGTAAATTATTTGAGGATTACCTCGACGACTAATAAGTCGTTGTAATGAAGCAATAAAAGCTTCCGTGGACAAATTAGAGACAAGTTCTATATGGATAGCCTTGGTTACCATACATATAAAAATGGCTATATAAGCCTTAGTGGTAGGGGCCTTCCTTAATCTAGAGGAACGAATCATAATAGGACCAGCAAAATCTATTCCGGTCTTTGAAAATGGACGAGCCTGTTGAACTCGATCCAAAGTCAAAGGGGACATTATTTGTGATGCAAATCGAGCATTAAATCTATGACAAATAACACACTTTTTTATGATAGTTTTAATTCTTCGTATACCATTTAACGGCCAATATCGAAGACGAAAATTTCCAACTCCACTGTGTCCTAAACGCATATGTTCCCGATTAATTAGTAGATCGACAACATGGTCATTTTCAGGGAGTAAAATGGGAAATTTCTGAGAAAAACTTAATTCGGTATATTCAAGTCGACCTCCTACACGGAGTATGCTATTTTCATCAAGGAAGATATTAAGAGAAAGTAATTTGGGAGTTAAAATAGATTTTCCCTCCTGTAATAGTTTTATTTCCTTGGAAAAAGAATAAGATTGGACCTGTTTTATAATAAAATCATGGGCATTCTGAAGCTCTTCTACTGTTAAAGGACTACCAGAAATGTTTATTTTTTTAAATTTGAGGATCACTTTAAAACTAAAAGCGATTCCTTTTTGCAGGCTAGAAAACTTAGAAAATTTTAAAAATACAGATTTCCAGAATTCTTTTGGCGATTCAGTAATGGGAAAAGATACTTGCATACATTCAGGTACTTCATTTAAAAGTTCAAAAGAATCAATTGAATCAAAATCATTGGTTTGAGATAAAAAGGGAGGGCCATGAAACCAGAATTGATGAACATCAGATGAAAAATTTCCGCGCGACAAGTGATCGGCGGGATTTAACGGAGATCTGATATGTCGCCATGTTGTATTCCTACTATAATCGCGAACAATAAGGACTCGTTTTTTAACAAAAGGTGATATCTCTAATTCAGACTTTTTAACCCATGTTAAGGCAACTAATGAATCGAACCATAAATTAATAGACTCAATTTTGATAGTATTATGCAAAATTTGTATAATCCTAGAAGATAGAATGGCAAGTAGCTCCATAGAGCAAAGCTCTAATTTAGGAATTGTAATCTTGTTCTTTAATGGATTGACTCGGGACTTTGCGGCAATTAATCTTGAAGAGAAAGTATTATCATCATAGCTAACAACAAGGTACACACAGGCTCCATAGGCTAGTTGACTAGCATCACAAAAGCCATGTAAGGAAATGGAACATATGGTTTTGTTGTCAATTAGATATCTAGGTATGGACATATTGGAAATGTCAGATAACAAAGAGAGAAACTTTTTCCAACTTTGCAAAATAGAATCATCAAAAACTGGCGTGTCCCAGGATATTTGGGATTGCCATAGTTTTTGCATAATAAGTTTTCCCTGTACGATTAGTGGATTGATCACACCCAGGGGGTCAAACACAGAAGAAATGAAAGATAAAATACTGCGTTTAGTTAAAACAGCAGGTTCTTGTATATTGGTCATACGAATAAGTAAGAGGTCAGACAGAGGGTTCCATTTTAATCCTAGTATGTTACTAGAGAAACACTTATATTAAAATCAATTTCGTAGGAAGAAGTTGAAAAATCGTTAGTACCTGACAAAATATCGTCCATATAGGTTTGTCTAAGTAGAGCATATCGAGCATTAGGGAACTCAGGATATCTCTCAGCGATATCCTTTAAGACACGCGTAGCCAAATACGGGGCGCAATTTTGCCCAAAACTAAGACTGGAAAGTTGAATACAGGTGCAGGGATCAGAAGAATTTTCTCTCCATAAGAAATTTTGGAAATGACGTTGCGATGGTTTTAAATCTATAAATCTATACATCATTTGAATATCAGCACAATGGACAAATTTGAAACAACGGAACCTACATAATATGTCAAAGAGATTGTCCTGTACTTGGTAACCTTTTGAATTTAGGTCATTTAAGGACACTCCGGTATCAGTACGGGCGCTAAAGTCAAAAACTACTCTCACAGGCGTTGAATTGTGTTTACGTATTACAGCTCTGTGGGAAATAAAATATTTAAATTCATTAGTAGGATGATTATAAAAAGATAAAGGGATTACTTGAGCGTGATTTAAAGTAAGATATTCATCTATAACATTCTTATAGTTTTGAAATAAAATTGAATCACAATTGAATTTTTTCTCAAGTGAGATAAATCTTTGGCGTGCCATGCAAAAGGACTGCCCCAATTTTTTGGGCTTATTTTCAAGGAAGGGTTTTTCATTGAATATATGTTCTGCAAATTCTTCGCTAGAACAAATATTCAAAAATACCACTATTATTATTGTGCATTATTTATTAGGTTAGATTAAGAGAACACCATAGGGCAAACACTTGATTTTAAGCTTTATTGATTTAGGATATATTAAAATTGTTTGTTGGTCATGGATTAGAATTGGTTATTGACCATGACGAGATTATAATAGTAAATAAACGACCAAAAAAGGAATGACTTTAGGAAAGAAATTGCCAGGCACCCATCCGCTAATATTTTTCTGTACAGACCAAGATTCCCTACTATTAATACAAGGAATGCCCTGCCAGCCATGCAAAACCTTTATATATGCAACTAACACTTCAATTTGACTTCAAACCAGAGATATGTAAGAGCTCTTACATACCTCTGCTTCAAACCGTTACCGCGATTTCTACACGGTTTTTGAATCGTTTATAAACTTTAATAAAAGAAACTGTGGCAATCATTTGTAAGATGTCGCCACCTATTCAAATATTTTTATAATAGCGAATAACATCGCGGAGGGGCCCGGGACCTTTGTATTTGTTTATAGTGGCCGACCTCGAAAATGAAAATAAATGTACATTGGGATTTCGGCAAAATAGAGTTTTTCGTGAGTTTTCTAAGTGCTGCCAGGTAACAAAATAAAATGTTACAGATACACCTGTTTAAACTAACTGGAAGTGCAGTGAATAGTGAGCTAAGTTATTTTTAAATTTTTTGTTAAATTTAATGTAATTCCAAAAGTGGTCAATTTTTGGTCCGCTTCTTTTTGTTAGTGAGTTCAATTATTATTGTTTTCGGAAAATGGAAGACGAGAAAGTTCTTGTTCCAGAGCGCCAAAAACGGAAACACAAATTTTTGGAGAAACTGAAGGTAAAATTATTTATAATTTACAACCTAATTCTTATTTGGAGTACTGTTATTTCAATTTATTTCTTCAGATGGTTTGTGTAGGAGGATAATATTTTAAAATTCTTTCAAATATACTGGATTTATTCTATGTATATAACCCAAATAACAATTGCCTCGGTAGCGCAGTAGGCAGCGCGTAAGTCTCATAATCTTAAGGTCGTGAGTTCGATCCTCACCCGGGGCAAGCTTTTTTGTTTTAGTTTAAAAAATACATAACATTTTTTAATCTAGTGTCATCTATGTCTAGAACGCCAATATGGAGGTAATCTTAGAACAAACCATGAACGTTTTTCACATTTATTCCCAATGTATATATGGGATTGACAGAATGAAATATTGGTGTTTATCAGTATTGCAATTTACATGGTGGTTTGAGTATTCTGACTCTATTTGCAAATCTATCCTCTGACCTATCAAAGGGCAATTGATATTAATATTTATAGACTTTCAGAAGGCGTTTGACTGTCCAGCATAGCTCCATGTTCAGAGCTCTTACAGAGTGTACCAAATTAAAACGGAACATACAATTTAATACATGTCTGTTTGAACTGCATTTAAAATAGTGGACCAATATAAAACTTGGACAAAAATAAATCCATACCTGGGTATAGACATTGTATAAAATATCGTTCAACTATCTGTCTCGCAACAAAGTTGTTTGCGTAAGACGGGTTTGTCTAAGGAGGCGATAATAGTTCAGGAAATGAAGCTCTAAAAAAGTTAAAACTTTAAAACCTCGCAATTTTTTCGTCCTGCATGTATCCAGTTGAAATTTTAGCAGAAGGTAGGTAATAGCCCGAGGATCAAAATCTATATCGAACCGAAGTACGCTGAAGGGTTTTAGGGTGAAAACTACCCCTAATTGTCAAAAATTATAAAATAACATATTAAACCTGAATAGTGAATATGGGTAAGATTTGGTTTGAATTAGTTAAATAATGATTATTTTATACTTTTGAATAGAGTTCCATCATATTTCAACCCTTAAAAAGCAACCCTTGTTAGAGATTAATGTAAAAAATTACTTATTCTAAAAAAATGATTTCGTCTTGGATCGATTTGGATAAAAATTTGGATTTAAGCTCAATTCACCCGCTGCTTTATAGTTTATGTCATGTCGACGAACCCTGATTGTTCTTAGGGGTGAGAACTACCCCTAATTGTCAAAAATTATAAAATAACATATTAAACCTGAATATGGGTAAAATTTGGTTTGAATTAATTAAATAATGATAGTTTCGTGCTTTTGAATAAAGTTCCATCATATTTTAACCCTTAAAAAACGACCCTTATTAGAGATTAATATAAAAAAATTAGTAATGCGAAGAAAATGATTTCACCTTGGAACGATTTGCATAAAAATTTGGAATTAAGCTCAACTCACCCTCTGCTTTATAGTTTATGTCATGCCGATGAACCCTGATTGTTCTTAGGGGTGAAAACTACCGTTAATTTTAAAAAATTGTAAAATAATCACAAATCTTAAGATGAGTGAAATTTGGTTTGGATTAGTTAAATAGTGAGTTTTTTATACTTTAAAATACAAATTCATATATTTTCAACCCTTAAAAATTAATTGTTATGAGTGCTATAGGTGAAAACAATTTTTTGCCAAAATTTTGCAACTTTTCAACTTTTGAAAATCACCCTTTACAACATTGCAGTTTTTATAAACTAATTTATAAGATATAAATTGAAAAAAGTAGAATTAAATACAAAAAAAATTATCAACATAAAAAGGCACCATATATTCTTATACATTTACATAAATAGTTGAAAATATTTACATTTATAGGTAAAACAATTATAATATTAATTTTATTCGTCATCAATTACATCTTCATCGTGATCTATGTCATCCTCATCTTCTTCAATTATTGGTGGACTGTTATTGCACCCTTCACCTGAGCACCCAGAACAAGTAGAGTTACAGTATAAACCAACTTTTCTGCACCCATATGAAACGCCGCATCTTTTTTTGCATTGGCAAAAAATAATTTTCAAAAATTTATCGGGTGCAGGTTGTTTGTTCATGCGTACGGGTAATAACAAACCATCTTTGGAATACCATCCCAATCTGTTGCTCTGATATTTTCATTGCCAAGCCATAGACATATGAGCAGATGTTTTATTCTGTTGTATGGGATTTCAAAATAAGAAAATAAGAATCAGAATAAGAAATAAAATTTCGAATGTATAACGCCCCACTAGCTAATATACCGGTTTTGTAGATTATTATGCTCCGAAATGTACTGTACTATACTAATGGAATTTTCCGGAAAAAAATTAACTGGTTTTTTTAACGTATTTCCTTTAATTTTTAACGATAGAGTGTTTCTTCAAAAACGATTTGTAAAGGTTTTGCTACAAGGATCTGTGAATTAAATCTTTTTGAAACCCTTGGTTTTTAAATGGGGTGAGTTTAAAGGGCTCGAAAAAGATGGTGCTTGATCGTAAATCGATGCTTTAAACGGCTATATCTCGCCAAATATTCATTGCACAACAAATCTAAATAAAGTGTAATTTTAGTCATTAAAAAAGCTACAATTTGAAAAAAATATGAAATTGTAAATCGTTTCTCGCTTTAAGCTGTACTTTTTCTAAAACTAAGCATTTTTAATGGGTCAAACTTCTTGGACGTATTAACAATACATCTACAAAGGGAATTGCAGAAGGGTGAAGATCGATTTTAATTATGGGGGTGGTTAGGGTGTTGTTTTCCTCGATTTTTTCGTAAAAAATGAGGTATTCACCTTATTTTTTTATGATAGGTCTATTTATGCTCTTTAAAACAGGTTTTGTGAGTTTTCTTCCAAAAATGCATCATTTTCCCGATATTTGACTTTGAATCTTTCAAATTTGGCATTTGAAGAAAACCGCTGAACATTGATATTGTATTTGTAATTGTATTTGTCTTTTTAAAAGCTACAAATTTGTTTTCTACAATTTTTTTGATAAAATGCACCATTTTCGAGTTATTCGCGAAAAATCGATTAAAAACGTGGATTTTTTCGTCTAAAAGTTGTTACTTTCAATCGCGAATAACTTGAAAAATTTCATTTTATAAAAAAAATGTATAGCACATTTTTTGTTTAGAATCACTTTTCTAATCGAAACCTGTAGTTAAAACGTAAAGAAAATTTTCACCCCGGAGATGGGGTGGCAACCACCCCCTAGGCTTTGGTGCACTTTGGTTCGATATAGATTTTGATCCTTAGGCTATTACCTACCTTCTGTTAAATTTCAAGTCAATCCACGCCGCAGGAAAAAATTGCGAGGTGAAATGATACATTTCCTGGACTATAACTGGTTTGACAGCATAATAAAATCGTAGATTTATGTGTAGCTTTCAATTTTTATGAGTTCAGAATCCAGCAGCCCGCTGAAGTATGGGATTTTTTATAATATAATTATTTGACAATCTTTTGTTGGCCAACCAGCTACAGCAGAATTGAGCCGAAATACATTATATTCCTATGTTCCGAATTTATTTCGTTCAATCTGTATATATATATATATATATATATATATATATATATATATATATATATATATATATATATATAAAAGCGCAACAGCTGCAGTTAGAATGTATTATGGCAACACAAATACATTTCACTTCGAGAGGGGTATTAGGCAAGGAGATACCATCTCTCCTAAGCTATTCACCGCTTTGTTGCAGAGTGCTATGAGAAACAATAATTGGGAGAATATTGGAGTCAACATAAATGGAGAAATTGAGGTTTGCAGACGACATAGTCCTTATTGCAGACCGTGTAGATCAAGCCTGCCATGAAATTAATTTCTCCAAAACATAATATATGAATAACCTTGTACTGGCGAAAAACATCTCAACTAACGGCACACAAATTGAACAGGTGTATAAGTATAAATATCTGGGCCACGAGATTAAATTAGGAAGAGTTAATCAAACAACGGAGCTAAACAGGAGCTTACGGAAAACTGAGAGAAGTCTTTTAGATCAGTTATTCCCATGTGCTTGAAAAGGAATGTCTTAGATCGATGTGTACTCCCAGTTCTTATTGAAATGTTGCCTATCCTGATCCCCAAACATATTGTAAATCAGGTTGGCTACCATGACAGAAGTAATAAAGAAGTTGTCATTCTGTTCTTCACATGGAGCGGTGTTTTACTTTCTCAAATAATTAATTACACTCATTTAATTATACTCTGCAAGTCTGAAAGTTTATTCAAAAGTTCTAACGTATGGAGCAGAAACATTGACCCTTACCAGAAAAGTAATACATATACAGCATGTCCTTGTGTATTTTTTAGCTTATAAATGTTCCTTGTTCCTATCTTCAACTTTCGTTTTAGAACTTTAATGCTTTTATTTTGTTCTATGGTATTAGTTGTTTCTTTAGTGTTAAAATCCCTTATGTCTTTCCTAACAGCTTTTGAAATGGTTTTATTTAAATTCCTCAGCTCTGCGATGTTCACTGTGTGCTTATCTTTCATTTTCCTTTTTTTGCATTAGGTTCCTTGTGCCTTCTGTAAGTTTTTCATTTTTCCTTGTTTGCTTAACTTGACAGTCCTTCCTTGGAGCGTCCACCAACCGCATCTATGGTGGACCTTTTGGCCCTAAAACCGTATTGGCGGTCGCTCAGCGCATGATTTTCTTATAGCTCTTTTATAAGCTGTTCGTCGAACTATTAACGCTATTAAAGCTGTTCGTCGAAACTAAAAAATTACGGAATCAGAGTTGTGGCCTTCAAATTCTTAGAGAGCTACTTAAGTGACAGACAGCAAAAGGTAACTGTAGGTGGTAAAATCAGCATGACCAGAACTGTGACTTCCGGAGTCCTACAAGGAACGGTGTTGGGGCCGCTCTTATTTACTATTTATATAAACACATTACAGACTTCAGGCCAGATCATAAGTTTTGCTGACGATACAGCCATTTTTTATAGCAACAATAATTGGAAAAAGTTAAAGGAAAATGTCGAAATGGACTTTGCAAAAATAAAAAAATGGTTTCAACATAACCAATTAACATTAAATATTGAAAAAACTAAATAATTGCCATTTTCGTCATACACCACTGGGTTACCAAACTTCAACCAACTTGAAATTGACAACAATACAATAATTCCAGAAGCAGAAAAGATTAAGTACCTTGGCATTGTAATAGGCAGACACCTAAAATGGGATCATCATATTAAGTATGTAGTCCAAAAAATAAGAGGTTTACTCTCAAAATTTAAATATCTTCGTGACTTCTTGGATGTTCACCACTTGAAGATTTTGTACTATTCTCTGGTACAATCACAATTAACCTATGGGATTATTGCATGGGGTGGAGCCTACAATGCTCACCTTAAAAATCTAAACGTTATGGCAAAATTTGATAATTAGAATAATATATAGAAGGGGTATAAGATCTTCAGTGGACCAATTATTCACTGACAGTCATTTCATGGATTTAAACCAGTTGTACTGTACTCCTACAAATCATTATTATATTTACACAATGAGAAATCATTTCTGAATTTTACCCACCATACATATCAAACTAGAAATAGAAATTTAACGATATTAGTACCAAAAAAAAGGAAAAACCATTGGCCAACGTTGCATTGATTTTTTGGGACCAAAAATTTTTAATTACTTACCATCTACCATCAAAATAATACACAACTATAATAAATTAAAAAAAATAAATAAAACAATGGATCTATGGTAATAGATATAAATTGCATGAATTAATAAACAGCTATTAATGAGCTTCAATTTCAAATAAATGTTATATTTTTAAATTTTATATTATCTATGTTATGCATATTAAACAGTTTTTATGTTAGTACTTTAAAAAAAATTTATAATTGTAATTTGTGCGAATATGTTAAAAAAAAAAATTTCAACCCTCACGTACAAGTTGTAGTCCAACTACTGTGAGTAGCTGGGTTTATTTATTGTATAAAATATGTAAATTTGTACTGTAACACATTCTTTTGTTATAAATAAACTCTATTATTATTAGTATTATTATTATTAGTCGAGCAAAAGTTATTCTATGTTACGTTTTTAATTGGAGAATTTAGTATGTCGAAAAATTTTGGATCCTTACAGTTTAAAAAAGCCTGCGTATTTATTTATATTCTATTTTGTATATGTATATTTTGTCAAATATTGTAAAATTGATTTTAAATGGCAAAAATGCTATACAGAAACTCATTAGAAATAAAAACCAATCAAAGTAAATAGATAAATGAAAATTATTATTTTTAAAATATTTTCTTTGAATTCCATTGAAAAAGAAGGCAAAAAGAAATGAAAATAAGCAGCTTAATGGGACCACAAAATATTAGAATTTACTGGTAAATTTATCCATTTACTGTAAAAATACAGGCAAAACAATAAATTCGTCAGTTGGTTCCGTAGTGTAGCGGTTATCACGTCTGCTTTACACGCAGAAGGTCCCCGGTTCGATCCCGGGCGGAACCACTTTTTTTTTAAAGCTGATTTTTGCTAAAAATTAGAAAAATAAATAGATATTTTATATAAATCTTGAATTGTAAAATTTAAAAGGATAAGAAACATCCATTAAAGGGATATTAAATTCATGATTAAAAATGCTTCTTTTAGAAAGGATTTTTTAAATAAATTTTTTTTCCTCAATTTTCACTTTTAAATGTTAGCTGATTCCCACTCACCCCTTCCCAGATTGGAGATTTTTTTAACTGCAATGATTATTTGTAAGTTAAAGGGTTAAAGTTTTTGACCGAAGTTTAAAGTCTTAATATAAATAAACAAACTAATAATGAATTTAAAAATTGGCTATGTCTTTTACAAATTGCCCTGGAACAACTTTTTTTAAATTTGTAAATTCGTTTTTCCATTTTGCCTATTAATGGATTAAAATTCTTCTTCTTCTTCTTCGGGTTCCTTCTCCTAGCGGAGGTTGGAAATCATCATCGCTATTTTAACTTTGTTGGCCGCATTTCTGAATAATTCTAATGAGCTGCAGCCGAACCACTCTCTCAAATTTCTTAGCCAGGACATTTTGCGTCGTCCAGGGTTTCTCTTCCCTTGCATAATCAACCTCAGTAATACGTACTTCTCACCCCTCATTAAATGTCCCAGATATTGAATCTTTCTAATTTTAACAGTTTTTATGACTTCACATTCTTTCTTCATTCTTTGTAACACCTCTATATTAGTTACTTTTTCAATCCACGATATTTTATGCATTCTCCTGTAGCACCACATCTCAAAGGAGTTTAATTTTTTGATTTCAGACTGCTTTATTGTCCACGCTTCCATGCCATATAGTAAAGTAGAGAAGGCGTAACAACGTAGCATTCTTGTGCGAATCTCTAGATTAAGGTTACGGTTGCAAAGTAATTTCTTCAATTTTATGAACGTGTTTCTTGCCATTTCTATTCTAGATCTGATCTCCTTTACTTGATCTCCATCTTCGGTTAGCCACGTTCCTAAATATTTATATGTTTTTACTCTTTCTATCGTTGTATTATTGATGATCAGGTTATTTACATTTTGTGGCTTTTTTGAGAATATCATTGATTTCGTTTTCTTGAGATTCATTTGCAGTCCGTAACTTTCACATGCATTGTATACATGTTGTATTATGTACTGTAGATCTTCCATGTCACTTGCAAATATGACAGTATCGTCGGCATATCTAATATTATTAATGCTATTTCCGTTGACATAAATACCTTCCACGATATCCAATAAGGCCTCTTGAAAAATCACTTCACTGTAGACGTTGAATAAGAGTGGTGAAAGGATACACCCTTGTCGAACTCCTCTAAGTATACTTACTTCCTCTGTCAGTTCTCCTTCGACTCTTACTCTTGCTTTCTGGTTTTGATACAGATTAAAATTCTTAATAACCCGTTAATGAATAAAAACTTGTAATCTTACTTTATCCGAAAAGGCTTTAACTAGATTAGTAAACCCAAACACAAACTATTGCCATTACTCCACGGTTATTAAACATGAAAATTTATAATTTTTATTATCAAATCAAAGTTATTTGTAAATATATTATCTTTATAGGTTTGTCCGAAACTGTTCTTGTTTACTTCTCAAACAACAACAATACGAACTTTATTGCTTATTTTAATAGTTTACCTCGAAATATTTTTATGGGGCCATTATATGGAGTAAAGGCAATATTATCTCGGCTTATGCAAATTTTTAGAAGGATCGTCCAAAATGGAAATACGAGGAAATTAACTTAAGCCAACATCCTCATTTCTAGACGTTTTTATGACTGTTTTCGGTTTAATGGTTACGTTGGCCGTAATGAGTGTACTTAAGAAAGATGTTAAAAGATATTACATACGTAGATGTGATGGTTTAGAATATTGGGTATTTATACTAGGATTTGTCAAACTATGCACCCAATGTTAAGAAATTATAAAATTGCAGTGTTTTGTTAGAAATGTTCTGGCAAAGCACCGTTACTACTAGAATCATACTATTTTTAACATACTGGACAATCAACTTAATTAAATTTTCTAAAAAACACAATATTTCAATACGATTTTCAATACGAATTTGGGTTAAAAGTAAAACCTCGACAACAGTACATCTGTACTCAATCGGCAACGGTGGAATTAGTAATTCTGGCAATTTACATAATTTACAAGTAATTTACAGTTTGTTTAAAACATTAATATCTTTCAGGTAATCAAACATATTTGTAAATTTACAATGTGCTGCTAGGACTGCTGTTTATGTGGTTAGGTAGTGAGTGTTTTTGTCTTTCACTAATATATTTAGCACATTAAGAAATATAATGCAGGGTAAAATCAAAGGTAGAAGAAGCCTAGAAAGACGTAAAATCTCGTGGCTACGCAGTCTCCGTGAATGGTTTGGATGCAGTTCAATTGAACTATTCAGGCCCGTAACCAACAAAATTATAATTGCCAGAATGATTTCCAATCTCCGATAGGAGTGGAACATCGCTTTCCTCCGCCAAGCACGTATTTCCATATTTCTCATATCTTGGTCTATGTTATCTAGGAATCTTGTTCTGGGTCTTCCTCTTCTTCTTTGGGGTCGGTTTGCTCCATCCGCATTACATGGCCTACCTATCTCAGATGTTCTATCTTAATGTGTTTTATCTCGATATTTAAATTTATCTCGTACCAAGATTCGGTTGAAGGCTTTACGATGTGTAGATTGTGATTCAATGAATTCAATATACTGAATTCGGAAGTCGAAAATGCAATACAGCAAGCCAAAAACAATAAAGCACCTGGACCAGATCAAATCCCTGCCGAACTACTTAAACTTTTGGATGAGGAAAGCATTGCCTGCTTAACCACTTTCTTCAACAAAATTTACAACGAAGGAAAAATACCAGATGATTGGTTAGAGTCACTGTTTATAACATTACCAAAGAAAAGCAGGCCCACCTATTCAGTTTGATGAGTCACACACTGAAGATACTCTTACGAATTATACAAAACCGAGTATTCCTTCTATGCGAAAGTAAGATGGGTGATAAGCAATTTGGATTTAGAAACGGTCTAGGAACTAGAGAGCCACTATTCTGCATGCGCGTCCTATTACAAAAATTACTATTGTGAATTCCGAAAGAATGTTTATGTTTATTTCATCGACTTCGAGAAGGCGTTCGACAGAGTCTAACACAATACACTTTTCCACTGCCTACGGGCAGCAGGACATGACCACTATGATATAAGATTGCTGAAATACTTATATTACAATCAAGTAGCCTCTATCCAAATTGGAGACAGTCCCACTGAAAAAATACCCATCAAACGTGGAATATGGCAGGGTTGTGTTTTGTCACCCACTCTTTTTAATCTGTGCTCTGAAGAAATCTTTAGGGAGGCTTTGGATGACAGACAAGAGGGAGTAAGACTAGGTGGAGAAGTAATCAACAATATTAGATACGCTGACGATACAGCCATTCTTGCAGAAAGTTTACAAGATCTTCAAACATTACTAAATCTAGTCAGTGAAGCAAGTTATCGGAGAGACCTAAAAATCAACATTTTAAAGACAAAGTGGATGGCAGTTGGAAAGATCCATATAGATCAAGGTCTGCTTTCTCTTAATGGAGAAGAGATAGAAATGGTAAATCATTTCAAATACCTTGGCAGCTAGTTAAATGTAAATTTTGACACTGATGAAGAGATAATATCCAGGATCGAAATATCACGTAAGGCTTTTATGACCTGGAAACCAGTTTTAGCAACAGAAACCTGTCAATGAATATTCGTAAGAAGGTCCTGAAATGTTATGTGTGGTCGATCCTATTGCATGGTTGTGAGACATGGACGTTAAAAACCACAATGCTAAACAAGTTAGAAGCATTCGAAATGTGGTGCTATAGACGAATCCTAAAGATATCGTGGGTTTCGCACACTTCCAATGAAGATGTTCTTCAAATGATCAATCCAGAACGTCTGCTCATAAGCACCATAAAGAGGAGAAAAACAGAATACTTCGGCCATATAATTAGAGGACCTAAATACCATTTACTTCGCCTTATAATACAAGGAAAAGTGGAAGGAAAGAGATGGATTGGTCGAAAGAAACTTTCATGGCTGCGTAATATTAGACAATGGTGTGGTTTCACAGTAGAAGAATTATTTCGCGCAGCAGCCGACAGAGAAAGGTTTCAGGAAGTTGTAAACATGATGACGGCCAACGTCTGAATACGGACACGGCACCCAAAGAAGAAGAAGATTGTGAAAGATCTCATTCGTTCTCCATTCATTTGTCACTTTTTCTTTAAAGGACGATTTGTAGTCGGAAACAGACACTAAGTTCACTAACACTGAAGAGGAACTGTGTATTGCTTCAGTGGAATTAAAATCTGCTTGTTCGTTTTCTGCAAGTCCAATGTGTGATGGAACCCATATAAAGCGTACTTGATGTCTCGCGTTGTTTAGCAAATGTAATTACCCATACTTATGGGATTACTAGCATATAACTGTTTTATCGTATGTAATTCACTCATAGAGTAGGTAATTATGACACAATTTGGAATTTTTTGGTTACGTATGTATATAAATGAGGGGCTTGCAGAATTGAGTATAGTTCTCCAGAGTAAATACTGCAACTGGAAGATAATTTAAACTGTAATACAATGTTCGAAGTTATAACTACTGATCCCATACCATCAATAGTTTTGGATAAATATGTATAGATATGACAATTATCTGAGAAAGAAGCAAGTATATTGTAAAATGATTGAAAAATCGTTGCATGTTCAAGCTTATTGTATTTAGAAAGAGTTAGATCACATACTGCAGGAGGAAAGGTCCAGGAGGGAGGTGTGACTGTATTTGTCTGATCAAACATTTTTGGAAATTGAATATTATGGAGAGAGAGAGATCTTCTGATTCTCTCGTTCACGCGTAAAAGGGAGGGTTCGTCCTTTTTTCTTTAATTATAGAAGTTTCTTTAAAACGTCCAACGATAGTATGATGGAAAGTGGGATGCGATTTTATCGCACATATGGATGATGCGTATATTAATGATAAGTAAATTCATCTAAAATTTAAAGGTAGTTCCACGGTTAAAAATTGTAGACTTTTAATGGGGCTAGTACAAAATGCTCCTGTAGCTATTCTTAGTGCTGTATTTTGTATAACTTCTAGTTGAGCATGAAGAGTCTTCTTTGCAGATGAGTAAACAACTGAAAGATCATTCCTAAAAATTTTAAGTGTTCCACCTAACTTAAGAAGTTGTTTCCATGTAACTGAAGATCGGAATTTGTAGAGTGCCGTTTTTTTTTGAAAATAAAATATATTTGGTTTTGGTTGTAGAATCCCACAGCTTTTGACCAGTTTTCAAGGTAGTTTATTGCACATTGTAAGTTTTTTTGTATAGAAATGATATTTTTCCTCTTGAATATATAACCCAATCATCAGCGTATAATCTTGTCTTAACAAGTTTTGGAAAGTTTTCTAAGATTTTGTTTATCGCTACTAAGAATAGTGTTAAACTAATAACGTATCATTCATTGATTATTAATTTATTATTTTCCAAAAACCATCTTAGAAATTTTTTTCACCATGATTTTGCACATTGTATTGGTAAGAGAAATTGGCCTATATAAATTAGGATCAGTTCGTGATTTATTTGGTTTAAGTAATGCAATTACTATCGCCTGAGTCCATTTTGTGGGAATCTTGGACATTTGTGGTACGCTATAATAAGTATTAATTTTTAAGTTTTAAATAGGTAAAGAAATAATAAATAAGACTTACTCATATTGATTGTGAGTAAGTCTTATTTATTATTTCTTTACCTATTTGAAATGGACTCACACAAGCAACACATTCATGATTTTAAGTTTTAATTAAAAATTTGGATTGATCAAAAAATGGATTTACGATGGAATAATAAAAGTACAGTTCGGTACCGAACGAAAACATTTATTTATGGAAGTATTATAAGACCAAATAGTTTCAAAGTTTTCGAAACTATCTAACTTCGAAACAACAGATTTTTGTACGTTCTTACTTTTGGGATATGTGATAAATTTGCAATCAATTTGTACTGAATGTCTGAAAGTATTTTTACACAGAAAAAGAAAACAACGGGCTGGTAATATTTTCCTTGCGTGCAATAATTTTTTGCAGGTAAATTTTAAAAACGAGAAAGGGATTGATCACGGCTCCTTCGCCAAAACAACAAAAATTATTTACTTGGATCTCAAAGAAAATGCACCTATAAAATATATCGAATAGAATTTTACGGGGTTATCCTTGCTTACATTGTTTATTTTATCCCTATTTATCCATACGAATAGGCTGTTTGCTTAATTATATCTTACCAAATATTTCTATCCTGAGTCTTTCGCCAACCGGCTTTGTCGAATGGTTTCAAACCACACTTTCTTTATTTTTTTTCTCTTAAGTCTTTCATGGACTTATAATGAGATTTTTCGTATTGGCTGATTATTATTTCGGCGTTGTATTTGCCGTAACAATTTTAATTGTTCTCTCATCTTGACATTAATTGCTGCAAAACCTAGTAAAATTATTCTTAATATAATAATAATTTTTCATTTATTATTGGTTTTCCATCCAAGCATTTTTATTTCTAAAAAATGTATTCGTTGTTCTGTTTTCTTTTTACCTGGTCCAACACTCACTATCGTATATCATCGCTGGTCTTATAACAGGCTTCGTCATTTGAGCCACCCCTAAAATTACTATTTTTTAAAATGATTCTGTATCTTCTACTCCCGTCGTAACACTAGTTTGTACTTCGTTATATACATATCTTCCAAGCTTCACATACTTACTGAGCACTTCTTCCTTATTATAGTTTATTTTTATGAACGAGAGAGTAATTAGCATAATTTTAACTGGTACCTTCGACCACTCCATGGGCGTGCTCAAGATTAATTAAAAAATTATTTTGAATAATTGTAACAAATAAATGAATTATTTCAGTGTTATAAAGTGTTATGTGTATGTAAACAAAAGTGACCTCTTTTATCACACACTATATTAGAACTGACTGGCCTACATTAAAAAGGGTTTTAAAAAATTCACATTTTTTTTAATTTTTAAAAATTACAAAAGAGAAAAAGAGTTTTTAAAACCGTCTAAGGTATGTTAAATAGATGAATAAAAATATTAATATAAAACTTACAGCTACTTGTTACAAATCCAAATCAGATTCAGAAGATGAACTTTCAGAACCAAGATTTATAATAACTGGCTCGATCATTTTATCAGTAATATTGTCCAGCTTCCACATTTTTTCCTCTTCTTTAATAGTGTGATTTACTGCCTTTTCCCAGTTTTCAGGTTTTACATTATTTACGGCCTCCAAAAACAACTGTTTAACATCATGAATTTTAAAAGTGGTATTTTTTCTTGAAACTTCACTCTTTATCTGTGCCCATACCAGTTCAATCGGGTTTAATTCACAATGATATGGTGGGGATCTAAGTACTGTCATTCCACGATTTTTGGCAATTTCATCAATTTCGTATTTTTTAAATTTTTCTTTATGAAGGGCACACAACGAATAAAGTTCCTTTCTTATAGATCCGGGATGGTACGTAATATTTTTTGAACTCAGCCAATTCTGCAAGTCTTTTTTTAACCACTTGGTTGTGGGCAGTCCTTCTATAAGTCTGGAGTGATAACTTGCATTATCCATTACTATTACACAGTTCTTAGGAAGAAGATCTATCATTTGTTCGAACCATTCTTGAAAGACATCAGTGTTCATGTCTTCATGGTAGTCACCGGTACGAGTTGATTCAAAAGTTAATAAACCACCTTCAACAAAACCGTCTGAATTGCCAATGTGTACTATTATCAGCCTGCGTCCCTTTCCTGATGGTGGGTTTAAACCAGTAGATAAGTTATTTACAAAAGCGTGCCTTTGACTTGTAACAGTTTCATCCTGCCAAAATTTATTTGGTGTATGACCCTCGTTGATCCATGTTTCATCAAGATAAAATATTTTTCTTTTTTGGTTTCTCATTTCCTTTATGGTTCTTAGAAAATGTCTTCTCCATATGACAATATCGCTTCTTTCTAATGAAATAGACTTTCTGGGATTCTTTTTCCAGCGGAAGCCTATTTCTTTTAAAAGTTTCCATAACGTACTTCGACTCATTTCTGGGTAATCCTTATCATCTCGAACTGAGACACGAACTTTATCCAATGTTGGAAATTCTTGTCTAAAGAAGAATTCATGCACTTTCCGTCGAAGTCCTTCTTTAAAATGATATTCTATTTGAAATTTTGGTTTCCGTGGAGCATTACGTGGCATTTGAAAACTACCACATTTCTCTTCTTTAATAACTCTGTAAATCGTAGATTTCCCAACACCAAGTGTACTGCTAACTAACTCAACGGTCTCATCAACACTTTCACATAAACGTTTGTCTGTAAATGATTTAAAACAATTAAATATTAATGTTTTTTCATTAACTTTTAAAGGACCAATTTTTCGGCGTTTACACGGCACTTCCAAATTTTCCATAACACTAGTATACACAATAAACTGCACCTTGAAACTGAAGCACCTACTTTTAGTGAACTGTTAAGAATTTTGAATACGCCACTTGGACCTTACTACAAAATGGAAAAACCCACTATCACATTTTCTGTGGAATAAGTTTAGAAGGTAATTATCTAGTCAATTACTGTCATAGATTCCTGGAATTAAAGAATTAAATGTTTGATTGTTGAAACCCTTACTTCGTGGAATGCACTCATTTCAGATAAAATAAAACGTTTTATTTTATCTAAAGAATTAAACTTTATTTTGCAAATAGGTAGGTACTTATTAAACTTTTATTGGTTATATATAACCTAACCAATAAAATAAACATCTTACATTTCTTGCAAATTCATTAGTACCTGTTAACCTCCATCACTCCGACACTGGCAACCTTATTTAGGGATTAGTAACCTTCACAACTATTGTATTCTATTCTGCTCCAACCTTTATACCTGGTGGTCATACTCAATTTAAAATTGTTTTCCTATATACTTCTGTAAACTTGTTGACAAATATCTGTTTTTCATTGAGTCACCCGTATCAACAGTTTAGGGATTTGCATACATAATTTATTGTTTTATTACTCTCTCATACATAAAAATACACTATAGTTAAGGTGCTCCAGGTCTGTCTTAATATTAATAAATAGTGGGAGACTGTGTATTTTGACCGTGCTGTACTCAGAGAGAGTGATAATGGTTCAGGTGAAGACAAACATCTTCTTCTTGCAGTACCGTCTCCTATCGGAGGTTGGCTACCATCACAGCAATCTTTAGTTTGTTGGCTGCAGCTCTGAACAACTGTATTGAACTGCACCCAAACCACTCCCTTAAATTTCGCAACCACGAAATCCTCCTACATCCCACATTTCTCTTTCCCGATATTTTTCCTTGGATTATGAGTCTAAGCAGAGAGTATTTTTCTCCTCTCATTATGTGGGCCAGATATTCCAGTTTTTTCGTTTGTACAGCAAGACAAACATACCACAAGTTAATTTAATTTAAATATACGCACTAACTGCGAATAAGGATGGAGAGGAGATAGAACATTTTTACATGGAGTTGTAGGACACAAGTTTAAGATCTATTAAAAACAAGACATTACGATAGTAATGGGGGACTTTAAAATCGGTAGAGGAAAAGTTGACGAGTGTTTTGGGGAATTTGGACTAAGCGACAGAAACGAAAGAGGGGATAGACTATATATTAGTCAAAAATAAATACAAAAACTCAATTAAAGCAATTAAAAGCATACCCCCGTACAAATGTCAACCCAGACCATAACCCGCTGATAGCTAGAATACACGTGAAACTTAAAAATATTGTAATACCTAAAAACAAACCAAAGTTTGATTATAGAAAATTAAAAAAAAGGGAAATACATCAAAAAGTGATCCAATAAGTCAACTCAAATCTAACAGAAGTAGGAGAAGAAATTCAACACCCGAAGATGTTAATAAAAAGTGGAGCAATATTCAGAAGGCTGCAGAAGAAAATTTAAAGCCTGAAAAGACAAATAAAAAACAGAAGTGGATGACTTCAAAAATCTAGCATTAATGGAGGAGAGGAGAAAAGCCAAAGGGAGAAATGAGCCATAATATGAGAACTACAAAGTAGAATTAAAGTAGAGATAAAAAAGGCCAAGAAAAATGGTTAACAGATCAATGCATAGAAATAGAAGAGTATGACAGCTTTAATATACATAAAAAAATAAAAGAACAAACAAATACCAAAAAGCGAGCACACTATGGGATAGTCAAGGTGTTAATTGTATTAGATAGACACAATAGTCACACTCAAAGCTTAAAAACTGTTATCTCGAGAGCACGGTGTTATTCTGATTTCATTCTCTTCACACTACACGGGGAAGATGCAACCTTTAGATGCAAGATTTTTTAAATCCCTAAATACTTGATTCTTTTGAACAACTACAACAAAATTAAATGACAGGCCAGGTAAAAAGTTTAACTTTTGATAATATCAGCGAACTTGTAGGCAAATCCTTTTCCAGAGCAGCTACTATTGAAACGGCTCTGAAATAGTTTTAGAAGAACAGGATTATGGTCTCCCGACCATTTTGTGTTCAACGACGCAGATTTTGCAGCTGCAGCAGTAACCAAATGACAGCTCAATCCAGATCAAAATGACGCCAATATTTCTGTAACAGTTTTGAATACTTTCTTACCATCAGGGGCTCTTAATGTACCCGCTGACAAAACGAAGCAATCCACAACACAATCAGTGTTGCAAGACAATGGATCCTTAGAAACAACAATAGATACCCAAGCTAGAATGCAAGCTGTTTTTGAAAATGCTTTCTTAATTATGTCTTTGCCCAGCCAATCTAAATCACCATAATTCCTGGAAAATACTTCTTTAAAAAATCCTTCTTAAGGTTTGCAAATTATACTGCTTTTGCCTAATCGTTTTGTAACCTCGGAAATCTTTTTTGGGGTGGTGCTAGAAAGATAACCAATGGAGACACTGCGGACGGCAGCCAGATGGTTGGTGGAGAGCGAGTCGTGGGTTCGAAACTAGCTTTAGGAACCGGGATTGGGTCCAACGAAAGAAATAGGTAAAGATAGGATAAGAGATATTAGAAAAGATACAGAAATAAACAAAAAGATAGATGGGTAAAATTACCAAAGATAAGAGAAGATAGAAACAGGGCGCCACTCAATTTTTTGGGGTTAAGGAGAAAATTAAGAAAACCTTAGGAAAGAAAAGAGATAAGAAAAGATATTTAGGTTCAGAGATCAAACCCAAGGAAAGATACCAACAGTAAATTATCAAATAAATCTGGTCAACGCAATATTTAAACAAATAATAAATATATTAAGTATTACACTTACTTACCTACGAAACTTAATCAGCCTGATCTTTCTACAGTTCAAAAGCATAGTAATATTTAAAGATAGTAATTGTTCAGAGCTATTATTTTATCAGGGAACTTGTTAGGAGCCGACAAATAAAATACATGCATAAAACAACAACAATATATTAAACACAAAATGATGATGCTGCTAAATGCAACACAAGTAATAAAAATATACAACTATGAAATGGTGTTATATGTATAAAATTAAGCAATAATATAATAAAAAAATACCTTTACCAAGATATTATAAGGCAATCATATACAAATATAGTTTGGCGTATCTCGAGATATTATAGGAAAGATAATGAACAAAAATTATAGGAAATACAAAAGATATCAAAAATTACTTAACTCTAAATTTACAAAAAATACAAAAAGGTTACAGAAATGAAAACGTAAACCAAACCGCACTTGGTTAAGTCAATTAACTATCTCGCACTATTATTTAATAAAAAACTGAGACTTTTATGTTCATAGGTATTATTTATAGTAATTTCTTGAATGGTTCTTTAAATTACATTCAAAAATCGGCAATCTATAGGTGAAGATACGGATGATACGTCCAGATAATGGCAGGTGATATGGTACCATACCATATTACTCGCCCAGATAATTGTAGATAAAATTACTTACAGTAGATCTTGACGAAGGCAGCTTAATTCACTGAATTTAATACTTTTCTGGTACTAAACACTGAATTTAATAACCATTAAAGGTAGTGTAGAACTATATATAATTTAATATAGTCTAAGGAAAGAAAACTCAAATATAAAGTGTATACACACTTAGAAAATAATTCACAAAGACGATACGATAAGAAATAAAGTGAGCAAAGCGTAACACGAGATATTGGCCTTAACTCAATAACGGCCCACCAACAAGTAACTTGGTTTCACTCAAAATTTCACCAACTGTCCCTGAAAAAGGAAGAAGAAAATATTCCCCCACTCAAGAATGATAGGACAGTTGTATGTGTTTCTCAGAAGGTAAGGCCTTAACGAACGACTATTGGAAACTTTGAGGTAAAATAATCGGTATTAACAATTGGACATAAGAAACAGACAATACTTGGGATTAAGTTATTGTCAAAAGAAACGGGCCTTCGACGAAAATTACCAATTTATGAAAAGAAACCGAATACCAGAAAGCATTATACTCTTTTCATAATGAATATTATGACGGAAGGATTAAAAACCATTCCTAATTAGGGAATTCCATTTTAGCTGGGTATCTACAATATTTTGCTATCGATACACGATCATAGGCGTATCGCACGGGGGTAAAAGGAATTAGAAATATTTAATATATTAATAATAAAAAAAATGTTACAGTTTATTTTTTTATTCGACTATTTTTTGTTTAGCTGTTATAACGAAAATGTTGCACTTTTGCACGTTGCACATAACTGCCTTGGAGAAATCCAAATTTATTTTCGGATATTTAAATTTCTTCATGTAAGTACTATCTATCAAGTACTCTTTTCTATATTTATCTGGTTTTATTAAGTAGGTTTGTGACCCTATATTTTGTACATTGTTAAACATATAATTTGTGTTTGTACGCAGGTTCTGCGATGCTGCTTCTTCATTGAAATGGAATTTGTCCTACTTCCACAATTCTATTAAATAAACTTATTTCTGTTTCTCCAATCGCTGTCCACAATTTTTTTGGTCCAACTGCGTTAATTTTGTTTAATTTTTGTAGTACTTAAGCAACTTCCTTCTTTGTTATTGTTATACATCCTATAATACTATTAATTACTATTCCCTTAACTTACTGCATATTAGTTTTCGACGAAAGTAACACTGTAAAATTAATTAACCAAATAAATATTTGAACGGAAACACTCTGTACAAATTAAAAACTATCCATGTACAAAGGCCAATGACTGGAAATCCCACGTGCGTGTGGTTTATTTAAAATAGGATCGCCTCGCGAATACAAGTAAGCGTATAATAAATATGTATACATATATACTTACTCATTGCATAATGTAGATTTTAAATTTTGCGCACACTGCAATGTTTTGATAATGTGTATCCCGATTGTGCACGTTGCCTCCTGCCTCGGCGAAATTCTGAAAACGTCTTGTTCCATATGGATGCTAACAGGATTTAAAGAAAGCAGAGTTGAACTAAGGATGATTTTTTGTACTACAGTAAAACCTCCGTTAACCGAAATAATTGGGGGAGATGCCGTTTCGGATAACAAGAATTTCGGTTAAA
The DNA here is from genome assembly GCA_918026665.1 of Diabrotica balteata. Lineage (NCBI taxonomy): Eukaryota > Metazoa > Arthropoda > Insecta > Coleoptera > Chrysomelidae > Diabrotica > Diabrotica balteata. The sequence goes on from CAKJVB030000013.1 coordinate 85,403, forward strand.
AACAACATTTTTTTTATAGTATTCTTTGTCAAAGTATTTCTATTAAAAAATACTATGAGATGATTTCGTAATGTTTTCTAATAACTAATACAGAATTAAGTAATAAAATTAAGAAAAATAAACAAGTTTAACAAGCTTTTTTAAAGAAATCTTCTATTTTCTTTTGCGTTTTCGTTTGACAACAATGATATATCTCCATCGTTCATTTGCAGAACGTCGTGAGTGTGCCTCTTTCCATCGTTCGATGAAAAGGACAATATTTTGTACAATGACAACAAAAATTAATAATCCAGTCGTGTCCCTAACTAATTAAGCCTACTGTATAAAATTCTTATCCTTAAGGCATTGAAAATCTCGTCGGCGATCTCATGCTGTCTGTTGTCTGTTGGGTCGTCATCTTCGTCGTCTGATACGCTCAGGTTGTCTGGACGAAGAACCATATCAATGATGTCCTGGTCGATGAATTTATTTTCTGAGTCGTCGGCTGCTGACCACTCACGTATCTCTTCTTAGTTAATTTCGTCACATCATGGCAAATTTTTTATTAAAGGTTTAATTTTTTCTGTCGCTTCTTTACCATTTTCCTGTTCAGGATCGTCAATCCTATCAAAAAGTTAGTTCCAGCATTTTTCCAAAGTTGAAGATTTGATCTTGGCCCAGAACTTAGCACACCGATAAACATGTTTCATTGTTGAAGATTTGAGGATTTCGGGAACACTTTTGGATTCATTCGTCTCCTGTAATAACAAATGTCTTAAGAATGCTCCTTTATAATGTTTCTCGAATGTCTCTATTACTCCGTGGTCTAACAGCTGAATTAAGCTCGTGACATTTGTTGGCAAAAATCTGACAATTATAACTATTGTGTAGATTTTGAGGGTGAGTTGGCGCATTGTCAGCAAGCAACAATGCTTTGATGGGAAGGTTTTTTTTTATTTTAAAAAGGATTTTACACTTGGGACGAATTCATTTTCAAAACAATTTGAAAATAAAGTGGTTGAAATCTATGAGCTTTTTTTGGCTTCCATAAAAAAGTGGAAGTGCTTTTTCTCAAATATCTTTTAGAGCTCTTGGTGTTTTTGATTTCCCAACACACATAGTCATCAATCTGTGGGTGAAATTACTGGAATTGTTTACGTTTTGCGATAAAATTTTACTTTTTATTGACTAAATTATTGAAACTGTCAGCCGTTTCGGTTTAAACGATGTTTCGGTTAAAAAGGTTTTGGTTAAGGGAGGTTTTACTGTATATACATAAACACAACTTAGCTGTTAAATACGAATATGTTATGTATTGTTGGCTGCTGTAGGTGAAAATTTAACTCTACGAAATACTTAAAAGCATAAAAAATAAGCAGATAAAATCACAAATTCTTTTTAACCCCATTTAGTTTGAAAATCTGTTACAATGTGAACAGTAAGTCAAATGTACGTCTATCACATAATGATCATTTAGAGAGAATACAAAATGAATTTTTCCTTTTACTAAACCTTCAGTATTGACAGAGCATAAGTTGAATTAATGTCTAAAGATTACTTAATATCTATTTCAGTCTAATATTCAAATCTAGTTAAGTCTCTTTTTTTATACCACTTTAGTCTGCTCACTTCACCGCTAACGTCGAACACTCGTGAGCACGTTGGGATGCACCTTAGACAAGGAAAGAGAGAGAACAGATAACGTTTATTTAATAAACCTTGGCAAAGTGAGTCCAGTTTCGATGTGACCACCATATTTTCATGCCTGTACGTTGCCCATTACAACCTCTTGCAGGATTAACAAATCTACTAATTTTTCAGTAGATCTACTGATTTCAGCTTGAATTTACTGATCTATCGAAACACTATATCAATCTATTAAAAAATATGTTATGATAAAATCATGTTCAAAAAGTAATCAGTTTATCAGTGGGGATGCCGGCTTAGTCTCTCTTTGTATTTTCTGCTGAAGTTGGAAATTGCTTCCCTGATAGTAGGACCTAGTAAGAGGGTGAGCACGTACCAGGAAACATAGACTATTATTTTGCGTTACTAAGTTAGAAGAGTAACTTATATTATAATAGATCAAGGTAATAAAACCAAGATCAAGTTTATACAAGTGTATGCTCCCACAATAACACATCAGGAAGAGGTATTTGAAATGTTCTACGAAGATTTGATAAAAGCATTAGAAGAAAACGATACAAAGTATACCATCATTATGGCAGATTTAAACGCAAAATAAGAGAGAAGAAAGAAGAAGATACTAAAACTAAAATAGGGATGCATGGTTATGGCACAGGAAACGAAAGAGGAGAACAATTTTATAACTTCTTAGAACAACAAAATTTATATACCATGAACACACACTTCAAGAAACCAACAAACCGAAAATGGACGTGGATATCTCACGATAAAAAGACGAAAAACGAGATTGATTACTTCTTTTGTGGGAACAAAGACATTTTTGAAGATATAACTGCTCTCAATCGATTCACAACTGGCAGCGATCATCGCTTTTTTAAAGCAAGGATGCTTGTTAAACAGACGAAAATCAGTAGAAACAGGCCACATACTAATTATTGTAATCAGATAGTTCAAACTAAAATGCGACAGAAGGGAGATGAGTACAGAGAACTCTTAAGAAAAGAATTTGTAGAACATTATCAACAAAAATATTCTGACATAAACACAATTAATAAAGAAATGCAACGAAAGCTCTTAAAAGCAGGACTAACTGTAGCAAAGAAAACGAAAAATAAAGAAGACAGAATAAGTGATGGAACAAACCGGTTGATGGAAAAGAGACGCACATTTCTAAGCGAAGGAAAGCGAAATACCGATGGTTTCAAAAAAATTGAATAAACAAATAAAGAAGGAAGTAAAGAAAGATTTCAGATTCTACAATGAAAACAAGGTAGAAAAAAAATAAAAAAAAATAACCGGAGCTTTAAATGCTAAGATCAAACTTAGGAAAGCCTATAACAATCTCATTGAAGGATAAAGATGAAAAAGAATAAAGAGAAAAAAACGAAATCCTAAAAGTTACTCAAACAATTTAACGTGATTAATATTCCTCAAACAAGAACTCAGATATCACTTCAAAGAAAGATCTTAAGAGAAAGATAACATATGTCTTCACAGAAGAGAAGTCTAAGATGATTGGAATGAAAGTTTGGCAAAGACCAGGGGCGGCTCGTGATAGTACAAGCTGGTGAGGCACACTACACTTAAGGAAAATTATTATTATTATGGTTAGCTTCTCTTTGCTCCAGTCATACCCGGCTAAGGAGGCATTGCTCGCGCCAGCAAACAATGACTTGGCGTGAGAAGGACTTCTGACGATACGCGCGCGGATCAACAAAAGTCATCCTCACCTCAAAGCTCTCCTAAGCCCTCCTCCACCCTCCCTTATGTGCACTGAAGGTGCAACATAAGGGATGACTGCTTTTTGAAAAAGTCCGCGATTGAGCTGTATTTATGAGCACCATGTGTAATAGGGTGCTCATAAATGTAACTTAAATCATACCCAAGGTGTCGTTAAGCGACTTACTCCCGTTTATCATGAAATCTCATATCGTGAGATAAAAGCGAACGAAAAACGAGGGAGCTGTAATCCTCGAACCTGCACCTTGGTTAGCGGCCAAGTTGTAGCCTCAAGGATCTAGGTGCCTCTCCCGTGGCCTTTTTGTATTTTTATAATTTTTTTGTGAATTTTTTATTATTTTATATTTTTTTTTGAATTTATATATTTTTTATTAATTTTTTTGGGATTTTTATATTTTTTTGGGGGTTAGTAGGTATTTTTTATCTGGGAGATTTGTTAGTAAGTGTTATAAATGGCGACTGCTAATCTAGTGCCATCTTCTTCACGATCAAATTTGGTAGATAAAAATTCAAATAAATCTTGAGCAGAACGCCCGGAACTTACATCGTAAAATCCTATGAATCGTTCGACTGGTTTATTGTTTATTACGTAACGAAAAATAACGGATAGTTGTGAATGGCAGCTTATATCAGTAGTCTCATCCACCTGCCAGGAAAAGAATAATGATTTTGAAATTTCTTCCTCAATTTTTTTATTTATAACAAAAGCAATTGAATCGATTAATTCATTTTGTATGGTTTTAGATGTCCCAGAAATAACTGATCTAGAGTCATTATCATGTTCTAAAAATGTTTTTAAATTAGTGTCAAATTTACTAACAAGAACAACTAGCTTTTTGAAATTCCCGCAATTTAAAGATTCATTAGATTCATCATGCCCCCTAAACGGTAACTCTTGCATACAGAGGTGTGACGTAATATCTATAAGGCTTTTTAAAATTTGCCGATTTTCTTTAACCCTAGCATTGAAATTTTCAATATCTATTTTACGCGAATTGTCTAGTGCTGTAGCAATATTTTGCTTTTGTTTTCTCATAAGAGTAAGCTTGCAATTCGATGTAATATGTTGAGAACTTTTATTGTGTAACAATAGACTCCGAGACAAATTTTTCAAATCAGTATAACCATTTTTGAACCAAACTTTGTCGCTAGTATTAGCTGTGGCAAATAAAATGCATGGCCAACAAAACAATTTATTTAATGTTATACTACCCGTAAGCCAGTCAAACTTTTCGTACCATGCATTTTGAAATCCCCGATTTGGTTTTCCGACGCCACCGATAGAAACAAGATGTTTACTTAAATCTGGAGTAGGTCGTTTTACTACTTTAACTATATATAATTTATCTTCATATGAATGACTTGAAAAATTCTGCTGTTTGACTAAAAAATTTACGAGATTACAAGTATTACGAATATTTACATTTACCTGGGAAAGTTGTGACGAAGTGCTCGGTGCTAAATCCATTTTTCGCTAAAACCGAAAATCCTGCAGACAAAAATAAACCCACCAAAATTATTAAAAAAACTTAATTAGAATTGCACTTATTATATAACATGTAATCTTACTGTTTTTTTAATGAAAAACAACACGAGATACGTCAAACGTGATCCTGCCGCACCAACAGGTCAACAGGAAGTAATTTAACTATTACTTACTACAACAATTTTGCAGAAATGTTCCAAAATGTACCAAAGTTGCTAATCTGGTAAATGCATAGAAAAAAAATATTGTTTGTTAAATCGGAAAACAATAGAACAATATGTATAGTACCATCTACTAAAGGAAAATACTCCAATGTTATTACAATTTTCAAATAAAAATCTATGTTTTATTTAAAATGTACTTTTACACCCCGAGGGAAAAAATGTAGCGAATTGGGTACCTTTGTACCAAAACGGCAACGCTGCTAATTAAAAGAACTACACCAAACGAGAGAGGCTTGCCTCTCCTGTTCGGTGAAATAGTGGGCAGAAAATAAATAAATCATGTTGAATTTCGCTACATAATGTGATGTCTAATATGCTAGACAGAGCAATGCCGTGAGGCTTGCCTCGGCTATAATTTTTAAAGAGAGAATGAGATGCACAGATGATAGGCGCCGTTGTTTATTTAATATTTTGTGGTTTAAGCTTGTCCCTTGTCCGGCCCGTAGATTATGAAGAAATATACAAAGATAAGACGTCAGGGGTGTACCTATTTTAATTTTTTATCATAATGAAAATAAAGTTATTTAGAAAATTCCAAAAAGTTAAATTGTAGTTAAAGAACGTAAATAGTCGATTAATACTGGTGAGGCACTGCCTCACCTGCCTCATAGGACCAGCCGCCCCTAGCAAAGACACTATTAGAATGGAGATGAAAAAGAAATGAAAAATGAAGGAAAAAAAGCGGAATGAAGATTAGGAATCGGAAAACGACAGAGCACGTTTTAATGCGTTATGTACGTATATATTATAATATCTCACTTTTTATCTTTGTCCTTTCGTATTCTAGGTTGACTAACCCTATACAGTTGTAAAATTGCATTCTGAATCACGGTCTAGACATTATACGGACCTGTACGTGAAGATGTGTAAGTCAGAAAACATTATTAAGAACACATGTCTCGGATTTTACGGTTTACTAGCTAATTTTGCAATCCAAAGGTGTACCAGATTGCAAACATTTACAGAGAGAGTGTCTCAATTTTAGCAAGATTCCATGAAGTGCAAAATTATTTATAAAATTGAAAAGATTGCATAGAGATTGCTTAGATAGAGTTTTTCGTGATACAAAACACGTAGTTTATTCAATTAAACGTATATTTAACTACTAAATAACCATATATATAAATACAAAATTAAGTCAATGTAGTAATTAATTTACTACTCGACCTATTGATACTTTCTCTTATTGATTTAAATGTATAAATAGTTACTAGCAACCATAATAACTACCAAACTAAAGCAATATAGTATTTAATTTACTAATCAACTTTTTTGTAACTCCCTTTATTAAACAATCTGACCTTAGGCAATAAGTTTTTGATATATCTAGATAACATGTGTAACTTAATTCCTATGAATTAATTGATGTATTCGACCGTTACTTGATAAAAATTCATTTTATTTAACAATAAAACACTGAAAACTTTTGCTTTAAACACTTTCGAATAATTATGGTCTAGAAAGTGAAGTGCGTACGTAGATTCGGTTTTTTGATTATTGAAAGCCCTTTTATGTTCTGCTGTACGTTTGTTAAAAGTTCTACCAGTTTGAGCAATGTAAGTTTTTGGGCATTCGACACATTTAAGTTTGTACCACTGTGTAAGTGCTTTTTCTTTTGGCTCTTATTGTTCTTAATATATTTGCCTAAATTGTTGTTATTTCTAAAAGCTGGTGTTTCTTTTTTATGTGTTTAGCTGTTTTTGTTTATATCTTGCCTTTTGTTGATATGTAATCAAGCAGAAGCTACTGGATTTTTTATTTGATGGTGGAAATACTATTTTCAGGGCTTTCGTATGTAGTTTTTGACTTTAGGACTTTACTTATTGTATGTTCGTTGTACCCATTGTTTACTGCTATTTACTTAATGATATTTAATTATATATCGAAGTTCTTTTTTGACATGGGAATCTATTAATCTAAGTAACATGCTGTAGGCTGCCAGTTTATGTTGTGTAGGAAAGGATGATGAATTGTGTATATTCGTGTCAGTATGTAGAGGTATATGAAATACGGAGAACTCATCATTATTTTTAAATCTGATAATTTTTAAATCTAGAAAATTTATGGATTGATTATGTTCTGTTTCTGATTATGTCTGAATTCAATATGACTATGGACTGATGCTATGCTATACCGATATCCAAACTGGACATAGACGTTAATGATACTAAATTTGGTTTTCGCAAAGGCCTAGCAACGTGTAAAGCTCTTTTTTCACTTAATATACTGATAAAAAGATGTATGGATGTCAATCAAGATATATACGCATGTTTTATTGACTATAATAAAGCATTCGATAAAGTGCGACATGACTAATTAATGAATATCCTGAAAATAAAGAAGATTGACTACAACGTCCTCAGGATCATATAAAATTTATACTATAAACAATGAGCAAAAGTGCGTGTTAACAAACAGCTATCAGAAGAAATTGAAATTAGACGTGGAGTAAGACAGGGATCCGTATTGTCGCCAATTCCTTTTAATGCCTACTCCGAAAAAAGCTCTTGAGGGTGTAACAGCTGTAATAAAGGTAAATGGAGTCTCATTAACAACATTAGATATGCGGAAGACACTGTGATCTTAACCGAAAATATTAAAGATTTTCAGAGAATGGTGACCAGAACTGCGGAGTATGGAAAAGAGTACGGTCTAACAATGAACGTCAAGAAGAGGAAATTTATGAGAATATCGAAAACTCAAAGAAACAACGAAAATCTTCTAATAAACGGAACCAACGTCAAACAAGTGACCAAATATGCATATCTGGGAACAATGATTAACTCCACAAATGATTACATTTAGGAGATCAAAATCAGAATAGGTAAGGATAAAGAAAATTTCAACAAAATGACAGAGTGCTATGTACAAGGGATTTAAAATTGGAACTTAGAGTTAGGTTGGCAAGGTGCTATGTTTTTTCGACTTTGTTTTATGAAATGGAATCTTGAACCTTGAATGCGACATCAATGAAAAAACTGGAATCATTCGAGCTGTAGGTGTATAGAAGAATTCTGAAAATATCGTGGACAGAGCACGTCACAAACAAAGAAGGATGAATAAAGTAATAAAAATAAGCAAAATAAGCAAAAAAATTAGAATTTCTTGGACATATTACACGTGGAGAGAAATACACCTTGCTCTAAATGATTGTGCGGGAAAGATCCAAGGAAAGAGAAGCATAGGGAGGCGTAGAATGTCATGGATGCACAACCTGAGAGAGTGGTACAGATGTAGAGTAATCGTCAATTCGGAAGGCATCTAATTTGCATATTATCGCATTGGGCAATGGTCAAAATTTGAGATTTCTACCTAAGCCACGCCTTAGCAGTAAATCATTCCAATACTCAGTAGCGCAGCAGTGCAGTTGAGAACAAGTTGTGTGTGTCAAATATTATATACTTTTATTTTCAAACAATCTTGCTGAAAATGGACGGAAAAAAACGTAATGTTTCAGGGTCGTCAAATAATATTTAATGTGTATAATTATTTTAAAAATATGAAAAGTGAAATGAACACTCTGCTAATGGTAAAAAATAAGACTGCTGAAGCAACAGGTAAGTAGTTTCAAATGCATTTAGTATTAATTTTTCATATTTAAATTTAATGTTCCACTTTTCCAATGTTTCCAAACAGTTTTTACTTTAAGTTCTCAATGTTACTTATTTGTCAATCTTTTATACTATGCTCTTGTACTCCATTTTGCCTACCTTCGCTTTTCTTTTGTATTGGGTGAGTTGAGAATACCATTTTTGACATATTTCTTGTTTCATTCCTTCGATGTGTCCTAAACATCATATTCTCTGCACTTTCATTGCAGTCGTTATTTTTTAGCTATTATTACACTTACTTCGTTATTTTGTTTACTACTTCTTGGTATATCTGTCGGTAGTTCTATTACTATGTGATCATCTACAATTCCGTAATGTGTTTCCATTACTACTTAATTTTGATTTACCCTAATTTTTTGTAAAATACCAACCACATTTACTGTAAAATAATTTTGCCAAATTGTCATTATTCTCCTAGATAGTTCATTTATTAATAGATAGTCATCATTTTTCATATGTTACTACTATCTAGTCATCTAGTTTCTAGTCATCATTTTTTATGTGTTCAGATATTCTACTATCGCTTTGAGTTACTTCTCAATGTACTCTTTTGTTTCTTTATGTTGTCTGTTTAAAATTTGAAGAATTATTTCTGCAACATACCAATCATTTTGAATTATTATTTACGTCATCATCATAATTTTCAATGACGTTACAACTCTTCGTGAGTTATATTATAGGCATTTCTGTACGGACCGTATCCAGAATACTACAAGAGAGCAAACAGTCTCTAGATAATAAAAACAAAGTTGAATTTTCTTCAAAGGGACCTATACGAAAGTCACCTGTGACAGATTTACCAGAATATCAAATTACAGATATTCGGCGTATAATACACGATTTTCATAGAACAGAGAATTGTTGTGTTACTGCTAATAAATTGAAGAACAAAATTGAGAGAGATTTGGACATTAAAGTATCAGAAGCCTTGCTACGAAGAATTCTTCTAAATATGAATTTCCGTTGGAGGAGAGCACAGGACAACAGAAAATTGTTGGTCGAAAAGACAGAACTAAGGACTTGGAGAATCAAATACTTAAGACTTATCAAACATTACAGAAACGAAAACAGACCCATTGTTTACCTCGATGAGACATATGTACACAGTGGACATACTTTCTCGAAAACTTGGAATGATAATTCTAGTAAAGGGTTACTGATGAACATTTCGAAGGGTCAACGTTTAATAATAGTGCATGCTGGTGGTGAAATGGGATTTATTCCAAACGCGCTTTTAATATACAAGTCTGGTAGTAAATCCGGTGACTACCACTTAAAAATGAATGCCACGAATTACCGCAAATGGCTAAAGGAAAAACTAATTCCAAATTTACCCCTAACTCAGTAGTTGTTTGCGATAATGCCTCATACCATTCGGTACAAGTGAATCCTGCGTCTAATAGTAATTAAAAAAAAATGATATGATTGATTGGCTGATTAAAAACAATATAACATTTAATCCTCAAAGTTTTAGACCCGAATTGTTTGAGTTGATTAAGTACCATAAAAATAGTTTCAAAAGGTATGAATTCGATGAACTTTTACGTAAATATGGTCACACTCCTTTACGGTTACCTCCATACCATCGGGATTTAAATTCGATAGAGCTAATATGGGCTGCGATTAAAAATGTTATCGCACAAAATAGCATAACTTTTCAATTAGAAGATGTGAGACACCTGTTGGAAAAACGAGTTTCCGAAACAACCCCAGATGAGTGGAGAAAACGATGTCATCATGCAATTAAAATAGAAGACAGTTATTTAACATCCGAAATCCAAATAGACCATCAAGAAGATACTAATCCCATTATAGTAAACTTAGGAAGTGACGACAGTGACATCGAGTGTTCTTCAGAAGCAGAAAATTAAATGAGACTTTGTTGTTCTTCTTTGAAACATTCACATTAGGTATATGAATTTTTAAAGGGTATGTATATAGAGTTAATTTTATATCTTTAAAGTTTTCATTTACAAATTTAGATGTGCATATATTTTATAATAACAGCAATACTGACGGTAGTCTTTATTATATCGCTAATATATATATATATATATATATATATATATATATATATTTATATATATATAATATATATATATATATATATATGTATATATATTATATATATGTATATATATATATATATATATATATATATGTATATATATATATATATATATATATATATATATATATATATATATATATATATATATATATATATATATATATTAAAAGAAATGACAAATCGGATAGGTGCATGAAATTAGGCCTTTCCCAAAGACAGGAATATTTATGTTTGCATGACTCTATTATATCACTAAAAGGCTTCTAAGAAAAGAATTAAATCAGGTAGAAGATCTAGGTACATATAATTGGGGACCGTTCATTAGCATGTAAATATCCTCACTTTTTAATATTTTGGTATTTTATTGATATTTGATATTTTGGAAAATACGCTTGACATTTAATTGCTATTTTAAAAATCCATTTTGTTAAACTTATCAATATTCAGAACATAATAATTCTTTTGTACAATAAAAATAGTTTGTTTGTTCATGTAAAACGTATTACAGAAGTAGTATTGTTTTGTCCCATCAAATATATTACTGATCATTTTTCAAATGTTGGCTATATGTTCAAAATTATTGAAAACTAAAAAATTTCCTTTATTCAGAATAATATGTTTTAGCTGTATCTACTAAATAGTGCGCGCCACTGTCATTTAGTTAAAATTTCAGTAACCAATCACCAACTTCAAAGGCGGATCTTATACAATTTCGGCATGCCTCATAATATGCAAATTAGCTGCCTTCCCAAATGACGATTACTCTACATCAAATGAACTTTTAAGAGCAGCCGTCTTAAAAGTCTGAATAGCTATGATGATTGTGGCAACTTGGCACTTGAAGAAGAAGAAGATGGACTGAATTAATATACGATAAGAATTGGTCAAGTTGCCTGTTAGTTTCTTATTTTTGGATAAGAAATCCAGCATCACGCTAGGAAGGTGGGAGGTCTTGTTTGGTGTTATTCGATAGATTTTTGAAAAATACTGAACACATGTTTTTCAAATTTTTTATCCGATGTAAATGTCGTGAAATTGAGACCATTCCGCTTCTTTTCATAACTTTGTAAATTTGTTTTAAACGTTTTAACGTTTGGCATTTCTTTCCTCCGGTAGCTGTAGTTTACTCCGTGGTTATTGTTAGTTGTTGCCCTGGAAACCATCCGGCTCTTCTAACTCAAACGCCACAAATTGGTCGCGTTGCCCTTGTAATAATCTGTTTCCAAGTTCTTCTTCTTCTTCTTAAAGTGCCCTCTCCTCAATGGAGGTTGGCTACTACAATTTCAAACTCTTCTCTATTTCCAAGTTAACTGCTCCTTTTCTTACTTGGCTGCACCGTACTGAAGACGACCAATAGTCAGAAAATGTATATACGGTTGACTTCCATCGATATAACACATTTTGTTTTGATGTTTTGTATATAATGTAGTGTATATATGTTACGGACAACGCCCGGTCTTTAACGACAATGACATTAGCTATTGGCCAATGTTGTAAAAAAATAACTTAAAATTGGAGTTTTCATAAACCGGTCTATAACGACAGTGACCAGCAAATAGCTAATGTTGATAAATAAATAAAATTATCCATAATGTATTAGCTTTTATTTAAAGCAAGTGCTCCATTTTTTCTTAACTGACTAAATTTTATTTCTGAAGGCCAGTCTGCAGTTTGATTTTCATCCATCCATACCCCTAACATTCCTTATAGTACATATATATATATATATATATATATATATATATATATATATATATATATATATATATGCCTGTTATCTCGTTCAACTGACTCCTGACTTTGGCTGTCTGGGTTTCCCGACAACAATTTTTACTTCCTGCCACATAGTGTGTAATTTCGTTAAAACTGAGTTAACGAATTCTCATTCATTATCCGACGGTAAAATAAGAGTAAACGTTGTGTAAAGTTTAGTACAATTTCTTCAGCATTTTTCGTTTTTAAAGGTTTCAAGATTACAAATTTCAAAGATGGTCCAGGTATACGATTATAAATCTAAAATTATTATAATTTTGAGACTGCATGTCAATCAAATCGATTTGTTCGTGTGAATTAAATTTTGAATGCAAAATTGGCTTCGAAACCAAACCTTTTCTTGAGTTACTACTGTTTTTCTAACACTGCACACAAAGTGGTAGGTAAACTATTATTGATTGTTAGTTACATTACAACAAAGTTTATTTATTTCGGAAACCATACGATTGCGTCCTTCATGCCCAATTGCTAAGTGCGCATTATGAATTATACAAAATAATGATTAGTTGTAGCATAATATAATACTTTAGACTGAGCGTTTTTGTCAAATGGCATAATCAGTCGCTCTTTACCACATATTGTAATTACATCATATTTAGAATCCATTATATAGTGTTTTGTTGTTTTTTAGCACCCGGTCTTCTTAAAACATTTTCTGCTTCTTTCATTTCACTTATTCGGCTATTGTATTCATCACAGTTTAAAAATGATTTATTGTCTTCACGTTTTGACTTGACTATTGAGTTTATATTATTATCAAAACGAGTGCGCACATCGTTGATGTCCATGATAACACTTTTTACATAAATTTACCAGGAATAATTTCAGCACGAGAACAGAAATGAAGTAAACAATACACATAACTTAGCTTTTAGTCAAAATTTCAACGTTGACCGATTAGCAACAAGCAATGTTGACATTGGCTGGACAATGATAGAAATGTTAAGAATTTAAAATTATCATCAATGTCCAGTTTTTATGAACAATAACGTTAATATCCAGCCATTGTCGACAATGAATAATTCAACAGGCCATTGTCGATATTGACCGGTTAATACAGTAAAGCACCTAGATTCGGTGCCCAACCAACCCCCCTTGTGCTCGGAGGCGGGGGGGTTGGTTTGGCACAGAAATTTTTTTATGCTACCTCCTTAAGTCCTACCACTTTAAGTCCTTAAAATTTGTAAATAACAGTGTAGGAATAGCGTCATGGGGGAACCCCCTAGGTGCGCCACTGGGTTAATAACGTTATTGACCGGATTTATGTTATTGTCCGTATCATATATATAGTCTCACGCATCACCGCAAGTAATCATTGGAAAAACAAATAAATTGAGCAAATGAGAGAAAACTAAATTACACTCCAATTTTTTTCCCTTTAAGTAGGTACAAAAATTGTTTAAGAAAATTACTCATAATCATTGCTGTCTTAACCGTAGCTAAAGAAGATCTCGGGGCGATAAAAACCCACATGAGTCATACAAGTATGTATGAGAGGTGACATTGTTTCAGGTTACTTCTCCTGTACTTTTAAAATAGGAGTGTTCGGTTATTGGTACCTTACAGCGATTGCAATTTGTATGCACCAAACGCAAAAATGCACCTCGGGGTTTTTTCACCAATAATAAATATTGGTATCATTTACACCTATTATCTTAATTTAATTTAATAAAGCTATGATTCAAAGAATATAATAACTAACATTTATGGATTTAATGGAAAGATAATAATGAATTATTTATTAAAAAAAATGTGTTAAAACTAATAACAAAGTCAATGTTACCCTATTTAGGGGTTCTTGATCTCTACAGACAAAGTAGGTTACAATACTTACTTGCGATGGACATACAACCCTTTAAGAGCTTTAGCTTCCTTGCATATGTCTTGCTCTTTGCCACAGCTCTTTTTAATGGTGCAGACAAATCTGCCATTAAAATATTATTGACAGCATCAAAAGAGGTCCGTTTTGATGATATTAACAAGTTTTGATCGTTCTCTGTAACTTTCTCATTACCACTTCTCAGGACATGACCCAAGTCTCCGGGATCTGACTATCATTGGTATTAGGGGTTGTTTAGAGACGCTTTTAATTTTTGCGTTTGAATAAATCTTCCAATTAACTTTAGGATGTTGCTTGGGATATAGAATCTTTTTTAACATTTTGTTTTCAAAGGTAAAGAGGCGTTGTTGTCCTTTTAGTGTTAGGCACCAGCTTGTTTGGCGGTAATTTTGATTTCGGCATATTATTTAAAGCTCCCTGAGCCTGATTTCCCGCTGTTTTTCTCGCTGATATTTCCTCTTCAACTTGGTTGTTGTTATTCAGTATTGTGATAAGTACTTAAGTGCTTTACCCTCTCCAGATTGTACCATCCATCGATATTGAATTGATATCAGAGTTATCCCGGTTTCTGGGTGACACTTCCATGAATTAGGTTTTGTCTTTGTTGACACTCAGTGTTATTTCGTTAGTCAATGATTTTAACTAGCGATACATTACTTGAATACGGTCAATTTTGATGTCTATAATGTAGTTTACAATAGAAATATTTGGATTATGATTTATGGTTTTTGGATTTTATGTAATACTAGCATGCCAAAAAAGGTTATCCAATCAACACATCGAAACGATGATGCCGAAATTTCCGATTATACTGCTATAACATGCAAAGAGGGTCGTAATGCAATTTTTAAAACTAAAATAATTGTCACAAGATTTATTTTTTACACATTTCCTATTCGCTCCGTGCGTGACTGACGCGACACCTACCGCCTTCAACTGACATTTTTGGAGTCACATTTTTCAGGTTAAATATATGACATATGTTTGACATTGTTAAATACATGCGACATTGACAATTATTAATAAATTAGTTTTTAACTATATTTTTTCAGTTTATGTACAAAATAAATGTAATATTAAAAACTGGGTTTCTCAAAATTCATCATAATATATCTTTTTAACTCCAAACGGAAAAGAAAGAGAAAAATCTAGTACTGCCAAATCAAGTTTTTCACGCAAAAGAGCATATAATTAAAAACAGTAATAGTAAAAGTTATGATATAAAAGCTAAAGTCATCTGCAGTTAGCTTGAAGCCTTATGAAATATCATTTAAGGTAAATTATTTAAATTTTTCCTATTTCAATTGCATAAAAATGAAATTATGTCATATTTACTTTTTCATATTAATAGCACGAATTCATCTTTTTCTTTTCTCTAATTTATATGTAATCTTTGGGAACCTATAAAAACTACACTCACTGTTTTTGCTATTATTAGCACAATTAAATACGCAACATGTATTTCTATACATTTTTGATAAAATTTATGCGTAAAAATATTTTGTCCAATATTCCAATTTTGTCATATTTCGCCGCTACGCACGCTGGCATCGTTTCAATGTACCCCTACCATGGTCACGCACGGAGCGAATAGCCCAGAGGACAGAAAACCACTGCAGTGGTAAAGTTTTAGAAGACATTCGTTGGACTTTCCGAGTTTGAATTTGTATCATCCCGAGTGTCTGATGAAGCAGGGATGCTGAAATGAGTCAAAACACTCTATTGATACCGATTCGAGCACGGGATTACAACGGGAAGTTTAACGAATTTGTCCTCCTAGGCCATATATTTGGCCATTCAATTTAATAAATCGATAGCAGCTTTTGCTAAAAGATTTATTCTTATTCCTGTATCGTCTGTAAAACTAAAGTTATTCAAAATTTTTTCATTGATAGATATGCCATATTATATTGAATCTGAAAGCTCTTATTTAAATACCGCTTTACTGTAGACATTGATGTGTAGTGAGCACAGCATGCAATTCTCGCAGAATCCTCTCTGTATTTTGATATCTGGGGTGTTCTTTGCGCCAACTCTTAACTTAGCAGTTGATTCCAATGTAGGGAGTACAGGGAGTATACATTGACTCAATAATTTTGTCTTTAGGGATTGAGTAAGATATAAGGTATTTTTCCATACCTAATATTTTTGCTAGTTCAGGTAATAGAACATAAATTCATTGTTTTAGCATGGCTGGAAAGCAGTGCTTGAAGCTATTGATAGCCCATTCGATTCTACTTTTAGTGCAAAAGAATTGTCTTAGAATTGGCTTCCTGTTTGGTTTATTAAGTAAACTGATACAGTTAAAGTGGTTTTTCTCTTTAAAGTCATCGGAAGTTCTGGTTCGAACTGTTCAGGTCGGTCGGTGATGTAGGCCGATAAAAATTCATCTTCACTAAAAACAGTGTCATTAAATGGCCAAATTCCTGTAACAAGAAAGCCTTTCACAATATTGTTAATCGAAAAAGCCTTCGAATATGCCAGTCCAATTATTTCGGAAATGTCGTAAATGCTTATAGGTTTTCCTGGATTATTTGTTAACCACTGATTTGAAGCTTGGTTAAAAAACGTTTTATATGGACCAAAAACAGTTTTGTCAAGTGGCTGTAGCTTGTGAGATGTATGGGGCGGTATAGTTATAATACCACCCCATTGTCTTTTGCCAAATTGATTGCAGGAACCGAGATATGTGATTCATGGTTGTCACATATAAGAAGCACTTTGTATTATATATAGTATATATTATATATCTTATATGTTGTCACATATAAGAAGTGTTTCAAATATGTTATAAATAAATTTTCGTTTATCCATCCTGAAGGATTTGCAACCCCTAATGCTCCAGAAGGAGCACCCTTTAGCATGTGTTCCTTAAAGTGTACTCTAGGAAATATAAGCATAGGGGGCACCTGATAATTGGGTTGCATTTATAGTTGCCACCATAGTTATGTTGACTCCTCGTTCTCCAGAAGTTACGCTTCCTATTTGTTTTTGACCTTTTTGTGCTAATAGTTTGGTGGAACATGAACGGTAGTATTACCAGTTTCATCAACATTATATATTTTGTTTGCCTCAAAATGGTAGCGATCGTAACAACTTTTTAAGTTAACAAAGAAGTTTGAAACAGTGTTTTTGTTGAAAGCAGTAGCTCTTGCAATACTTGTAGCTTCTGGTTGTCGTAAAGCTACAGTTGGATGTCTATGTAAAAATCCTCGTATCCACTCTCTCCCAGCTTGTTTTTCTTCTAACCAAGGATTTGGAATTTTCTTATTATTTTCGTTAGCAAATTCGTATGCTAATTTTTGAAGTTCTTTCTTTGGTAGGCCATAATGTAACTTGGCCGCCGTTTTTAGATAATCCACCAATAGATGTTCTTCATCGTTTGTGAAAATTCGCTTATGTGCAATTTTTACTTTTATAATTAAAAGTTTTCTCTTGTGAAGTTTGATTAATCTTTAAATGCCTAAGCAAAGTGGCTTTTGAAATATTATTTTCTTTCGCTGCTTCACATATGGAAAGATGCCGTACTAGAACATCTTCTACAGCGGCTTTAAGGTTTTCTAGATTAACTGCAGGACGTTTGGTTCCCATCTTGCTTCGAGGCATTTTCTAAAAACAAAAAAATATTTTATTTTTAGAGCCGTATTTGTCTAACAATGAGAGCATGTATCTTGGACCAGTCCAAGGTACATTTCTTTTATTGGAGCAAGGTACATTAAAAGCAGATACCATTTTTCAAGTTCATATTGTGTTTTAGGTTATGTTTAAAAATTCGGTCAGTACTGCACTTAAAAGAAGAATATACAACAAACTTACCTGCACAGGAACTGTTACCCAATATTAAGAGAAAATTCAATAACACTTAAAAATGTAAAATTAAAATTTTTACTTTCACGCTGAATGAAAAAATATCAAGACCTACAGTGAAACAGAATGATCTTATTCCAACAACAAAAGGATGTGGCGACATCTCTTGGAACCACTACGAAACTGAAATAATGCGAGATCACACAGATTTCTACAAATACGCAAAATCTCAATTGGTCCAAGGTACATTTGGTTCAAGGTACAACACTTTCACCTAATCTTCAATCAATAACTCTTAAACCGTTGTTAAGTGATAGGGTTTAAGCAGCTGGTCCTTCAAACGCCTCCAAACGCGAAGAACATTTAGTTGAACAGTTATTGCCCTTGCACTTGTTCCAGGGACTTCTTCAATGATTTCTAAAATGTCTTTATCAGTTGCATCCATTATTGAACGACCACTTTTGCCAGCAACTTGCGGTTGGAATGTACCCGTTTCCCGTAAACGACGATTAATGGTCAGAAATAATCGTCTATCGGGTGTATTTCGATTGGGGTATTTAACGCCTTGCGGCTGCTGCACTATTTCCTTGACATTCATCTACGATATTCCCGATAATTTATTGAAATCATAATTTAATCTGATCAACTTACCCAAAATTAAATGCATATCTGCCATTTCCTAAAATGTGTAGGCCATTGTAATTTCAAAATTTTTAATAATAATCTTATTTACACAATAAATGATAGCATCAAATTATTCACTATTATTGATGGAACTGTTTGCAATTATTGTATTCGTAGAAACTAATTGTAATATAATGACCAACTAGGAAAAAACTCGTTTTTCGAAAAAGTGATAAGAGGCAAAAAAGTTTTAAAAATAATGTGTTAAACTAATGATGCCACAAAATTCATTTGGTTTGAACGTACTCAAAAGTTTGGGGGGATTAAGGGCTACACACCGCCCTTAAAATGTTTCTGTGTGCTTAGATTTTGTTGTTTTTTATTGTATGAAAAATGCTTTCAGAACAAGAAAGTAACGTGTCCATTTTTATTACAAAATGTCAAGCACTTTAGGAAATAATGCAAAAAAAATTTATTTTGTAACTTCAAAGGACTGTAACTTTTTTTGTGTACACTTTTGAACTAAGGTAAGTTAGATTCAATCAATTTATTTTTGTCCTTGGAATGGTGTTTTAATTTATAACATACTTGTTTGAAACACCCTGTATAATTTACAATACATACTATTTTAGACTTTCTATAATGATCTAATAATTGTTTTCTTAAAATTAGTTCTTGCAATAGGTCTACTGTAAAATCATAATTAGCGACCTCGCAATCGACAACTACTCTGTTTCGACTTAAAAATGAGTACCCACGCTTTTCCCATTAACGAGAATCACGAATTATTGGGTGAATGAACAAATCCAAGTCCAAAAGTCATCATAAATGCAAAGCGAGGCAAACATTACGTTTGTTCTCGTCCTACATTTGGTTATTTAATTAAAGTGTAAACAACGACAAATATTACAAATTGATTGTGTAACTCATTCATTCAAAATGTATAAACAATAATAAGAATCTTCGGTTCAATGTTAAAGAATTTAAGTTTAAGTTTGAAAGTGTATATTATGAGAGAGGACAATTGAATCTTTCTTTAATAATTAATGTATGGGACATGTCTTGAGAAAGAATTCTGACATTTTGTTTAATGATCATCATCTTCGCCGTTCAATCCCTTCAATTGATGAGCGATCAATTAAAACGCAATAAATCCTGTTTTTTTAGAATTTGAGATAAATTAATGCTCAATAGCTTTGTCATGAAATATATCCAGTGGTCACAGCCAATTCCTTTTAAACGCAATATTTCCAATAGAAAATACTTAATTTCTGATCCCACACATTTCTTTAATTTTCTTATGGAGAAGTCTATCATCATGTTTATTCTGAAGGTCTTCTATCTCTTCGCAAGTTTCTACAAGACACTGTGTTTTTGCTTCCACTATCTTTTTTCTTATTAGTCTTTGTATTTCTTTATATTTATTCCAGTCTTTGTTCTTGTGTTGTCGTCTCACATTGATCATTTCTAATATTTCATTATTTATCCATGGTTTCTTGTCTCTTTGATTCGTGTATTTAAAATGGTCTTCAGCTTTTAGAAATATAGTCTTAAGTTTTTTCCATATTTGGTTTAAGTCGTCGGATTCTTCTGGTACATCATTGTCCTTTTGTCTGTTTTTAAATACTCGACATTCGTGGTTAAGTTCTTGTGATATCTTCTGTCTCGTTTCTATATCCTTGAGTAAGCTCATGTCTGATTTCTGTTTTCTCTTCTTTCTTTTTATGTTTTTCAGCGTGTTTTTGACTTTGGCGACGAGCAAGGTGTGGTCAGAAGAGACATCTGCGAAGTTTTTTGCGCTTTGTATGCTATTTCGGTATCTCTGGTTGATCATGATATAATCTATTTGGTTTCTGACGCAATTTTTATCATAGTATTGTGGCGATTTCCATGTGTATAGTCGGCGCGCAGGTAATTTGAACCATGTATTCATAATAGTAGTATTCTGTTCTTGGCAAATTGAAACAGTCTATCGCTTCTTTCATTTCGCTGACCTAATCCATGTTCTCCAATGATATTCTTAGATCTACCTTTTCCCACTTTTGCATTGAGGTGCGCATAGACTTCCAAACGTGAAAAACAGAGAGAAGGTTGATAGAGCGCAAAGAGGTTTCTTAGTCAGAATGACTGGAGCCTTTAGCACGACATCAACCTCAGCCCTGACTGTCCTAACAGGAGTTCTGCCACTACACTTAGAAGTAAAAAGACGCGCTAGCTGTTACTGGCCAAAAAAGAGGCAACATAACAAGGCAACATAACTTGGAGCAGAAATAAGAACAACAAGATATATATATATATATATATATATATATATAATATATATATATATATATATATATATATATATATATATTGTTGTGCTTTTGAATGTCCATAAGCAACAAAAAAACCGATATACAAATTTTATTACTTAAATAAAAATTAAAATTATTGATAT
Source organism: Diabrotica balteata (assembly GCA_918026665.1). Lineage (NCBI taxonomy): Eukaryota > Metazoa > Arthropoda > Insecta > Coleoptera > Chrysomelidae > Diabrotica > Diabrotica balteata. The sequence continues at coordinate 106,642 of CAKJVB030000013.1, forward strand.
TTCATAAAGACACGGGCATATAAATTTTCAAACCCCTGTATAAGACAAAATATGTATTTTAAGTTTTTCGAAGAATTGTTCATTAGGCCTCAGAGACAAGACTTTCAAATATTATCGATAAGAAATTTAAATAAGTCGGTTATTGTGGAATGGATTTACCCGTAATAAAAGTGTATATAGAAAGTGTTTAAACAATAGACCGGTATGTGCGGTGGTTTTTCCCCCCGAAAGATTATATCGGTAAAAGTTTATTAACAAAAGACATTGAATTGAGAAACAGGTATCGTTTGTAGCTATTAGTAAGAAATATTTGTAAAGCAGATAGATTTAGTTAGAATAATTAAAGAATGTTGTTTTCTGGAATTACCCGAATGACGTTTTATAGAGAGAGTTGGTTGGTAACGATATACGTCACAGAGGTAGAAGATTTTTATTGGTCAATTTTTGAATGCAAGGAGGGAGTGGTTTTGGCTATGAGATAGGAGAGAGGAAAGGAGTTAGTCAGTTTTCGTCGCCCAAGAAGGAAGGAGCTTTGTGGTTTGTGTTTGTTTGAAGTCCCGAAGACGTAATTTACCGGGTGTGTTTATTTGCTGTGTAAAAGCTGATCAGTGTGAGGAACGGGGTACAGAGAGATAGAAAAACCAAAGGGTATAAGAATATTAATATCAGACGAAGCCGGAAACATTTGAAGTTATAAACAGGCGCGGAGATTGGTTCAAAAGGAGGCTGCATAGAATTACACGAGTTGTTGGGTTGCAGATACAAGGACAGATAGGAGAAAGGTGTACGTCTTCTGGACCAAAATAGGAGCAGAAGCAGAGAAAGGTTTTTTTTTATGGCGTGGCCATAGAATTGCAACGGCAGATAACGAAAGGTCAGTCAATTTTCATTAGAGCAGGAGTGTGGTTTTCATTTATTAATTAAATAAATTGAATAAATAATAGAGACAGTTAATTTTGCGATCATTTAAAGAAAAAAATTATAAAGAGAGCTTAGTTATAACACATATTAAAAATCAATGTAAAATAACATTTGGGTCCATGATAGAAAACAACTTCTCATATATTTAAAGTATTATATTGCAAATATTACAGGATTGATTGTTATATAAAATTTCATTAAAATAAAGGACATCTCACATATAGTTCAGTTGAAATTCTGTGTATTTTATTCAGGTCATATTACCTATCCCAATTAGGAAGCCAATTGGAAAATATTTTGAATCCACGATCAAAGGTAAATAGTACAAGTTAAATAGCCTGAGATTGTAATTAATTAATGCTGATTTATTGTGATTAATTGGAGATTAGATCATTTAATAAATATAGACAGGATCTTTTCTAAATAAGCAATAGAATACAATTTAAATAGCATAACAATATATGATACCATATATCAACAGTGGCAGAATGAATGGGATACGTCGCAGAAAGCAAGAAGGCTACACCAGTTCTTTCCAAGACTAGGTGAAGTCCCGGTGTATTTTAACCCTACACGTGGGTTAGTACACTTTCTAACGGGACACGGCCCGTATCAAGCTATTTGAATAGATTCAACCTCGCAGAAAACGATCTGTGCGAATGTGGACTACCAGGCACGCCTGAACATGCCTTATTTGAATGCGATACCTACCAATATGTCAAGAATAATAAGAGAACAACTGAGAAATTTTACGATAATAGAAATGTTACGAAATGAGAACAAATATAACCTCCTTAATAAATTAGCAGACAAAATTTCCAAACACCAGCTGGAAATATATAATAATAGAAGACGTATAGCTAGATAAGCTACCTGCTACCTGCACATAAAACCAAATTAGTAATATTAACTTAATTATCAAATAATGATCAAATATAACACCATTATGTGAAAACAATAAATGTTTCACTAGATGACTAAATTCATATTATGAATAAACAGAGTCAGTGGATTCGAGGGATCTTCTCTGATAGTTTTGGAATAAGGGTCTGTGGCTCACCAGAACTGCAGAAGGTGAACTTGAATCCATAATGACCCTCTCTGCATCATTTCATGTAAGCATGGAACTGCATGTTGTTGCATGTAATTGCATGTTTTAGAAATAGCCTTTAGTTTAGTGCATGAAAACCGTGATTGCGGTTCGCACCTGAGGATGAGTTATAGGTGCTCACGTTTTGGGTGCGGGCCGAAATCGGGTTTAACAATAATTATAGTTTTAAGTTAGTCTAGGGAACATGCGTAGAGGCCGAATGTATTTGTAATAAAGTTAGACGGTAAAACGTAACACTTTAGATAAAATAACTCTACATTAGTGGACTAGGGCCTATAGTATTAGATATTAACATTAGTTTTATAGTTAGTTAGTTTAATACTTAATTAATTATAACAAAATAACAGCATGTATAAAACTACTTCACTTCAGGAAAAAACGACCAGGATTAGTCTCAAGATGCCTGGTCATAAGTATATTAAAATAGATGAAAAAAAAATAGATGATTTTGCATTGAGGTCTCCCATTATTATCGATATTTCATGCTTTTTTGTAAGCTGCATTAGTCCTTGTAGGTCACGGCATTTTTCTATACCTTCGCTTACGATGATACCAACTCCATTCCAATGCTATCTTTGATTGTTACCTGAGTAGTATATTGTCTTGTTGTCAATTTTCATCGTTCCTGAATTAGGCCACCTCATCTCACTGATGCAAAGGATACTAATGTCAAGTCTATTCATTTCTTGGATGGTGTTGTGGAATTTGCCGGCTTCAAACATACTGTTGACATTCCAGGTTCCAATTTGTATGATTTGTTTATTTTTAAATCTTTTCACTTTCGGGTGGGTCCTAACCTTCTTCGTGGGGATTCTTAGCACCCCTGACCATCTAAGGTCTGCCACGGACTGGGGACAATTGTGTGGTTGTGCTTTGCGTGGTCTAAGGAAATCTGACCATGTATAGGTTCATCCGCATTTGAGGTCAATTTCTCAACCCCAGGACAAAAAAGTGCCCTACCACCTACCAACTCATCCACCCGAAGCCGTTAGTCAGTAAGTGGGGGATTGCTTATACCGGTAATCGCTCGGTGGAATTTTTGCCATATCTGGTTACCCTCACTTACTTTAGCCTGCAGACCAATGCAGTTGGAGCCATAAGTGAGAGTTAGTTGTCTTATGAGGACCAGTTATCAAGAACCATCTCCCGTCTATGACGCTCGATGTGGTCGTTCCGATAAAAGGTGCTACCTCTATAACACAACTCTACACCCCTGGAAAATCTTAGCAGGCCTATTTGCGAACTGTCTAAGATCGAGATGCATACCAGATCACTGGAATACAGCAAACATAATTCTCATTCATGAGAAAGGTAGCAAAGAGGATATCAAAAATTATGGACCAATCTACTACCAATCGTATACAAGAGATTCACAAAGATCATCAACAACAGGTTAACAATCGCATTAGATGCTGCGTCCCAAGGCAGTAATAAAAGCTTTGACCAACCAAGGCATTGACAAACAGTCCATAGAAACTTTATCAAATATATACAGACAAGCAAAAGCTAAGATAAAAATTTATGAAAACACTCCAGAATTTCCCATTACCAGAGACCTTTGACAAGGAGACGCAATATCGCCAAAGCTCTTCACTGCAACTCTAGAAAATATATTCAGCAAAATGGACTGCCAGAATAAAGGAATAATAAGCGACCTAAATGCAGCTATCAATGAAGTTGGAATAAAAATGAACTTGACAAAAACAAAAGCCATGTATAACGAGCTAGTGGATGTCCAAGATGTAATAATAAACAACACTGCACTTAAAAGACGGTAGAGGACTATGTATACCTGGGACAATTAATACATAAATCTGGCTCCTTACTCCCAGAAATCTATAGAAGAATAAAACTAGCTTGGACATCTTTTGGTAGAAATGCAGTTATATTGAAATCGAAGATTCCAATCCACCTGAAGAAAAAAGCATTCGATCAGTTTATACTACCAATCATTACATATGGCTGCGAAACTTGAACACTAAAGAAAGAGATAATGTTGAAACTCAAAGTCACTCAGAGGTCAATGGAGCGATGCATGCTAGGTATCAAAGAGAGATCGAAAAAGAATAGAATGAATAAGACATAAAACCTAGGTTATTGATGTAATCCATAGAATTTAATCTTTAAAATGGCAGTGGGCGGGACATTTAGCGAGAAGAACTGACAATAGGTGGTCCACTAGAATTACATTGTGGTATCCAAGAGGCGCCAAGAAACCAAGAAGACGTCCAAATTTAAAATGGGACTATGACATAAGGAAACAAGCCGATACAACATGGTGCAGAAAAGCGAATTTTAGAGAATCGTGGGCAGAAATAAAGAATAAATATGTAAGGTAGGCTGCACCATAATCGGTAGAATATGCCGAGAATGATGATGATGATGATAGGATTGTTGCTAGAAGAATTTTGAAAAAAAAATGCTTCTCTTTTTCTAATAGAGAATTGTACGATTTCCTGTGGTAAATTGTTTTATTCTTAGGTATTTTTGACTCTTGGATTTTCGAAATAATATTGTGGGTTAAATCATTTAATTGCTCAACAGTTTATTTTGAATGATATGGGTGCATCGGTATTAAAATTTCGATATTTTCCAGACAAAACATGTTTTATAACCAGTTTGTAAATATTGGGCGGTTGTTGTTGTTGTATTACAAACATTAGTAAAAACATAGATTTATGTAAAATTTTCATTGACGATGGTTAATATAGCAATTGTTTTCGTTTGTAATAGATGTATATTTAAGAATATTCCTGTTTTTCGATTATTGCGATATTTTAAAGTAAAAAAATAGTTATTATTTTTCGTATATCTTGCGCAACAATTTGTTTATTTCGATATTTTTGAATAGTTTTATTAACACAACTATCTAACAAAAAACAACACGTACCGATGCGTCATAACAATTTGCATAAGGTATTTTGGTACATACTCGTGCAGTTTGCAAAAATATAAAACAAAAACTGAGGCATGACATACTTTTATGAAAATCAAGGTTATGAGTTTGATTAAGCGAAATACGTAAACTATTACTAAAAACCAAAACATGCACATAAAAAGAAATACTGTTTTTTAAATTCTCACACAACTTTTTTATAACAACAGCGACTCAACATCTTCTCTAATTGGAATACAGAGGCAGTCTTTTAGACAAGGCGAAACCGAAAAGCTCTGGTTCGTTCGGAAAAATATTCCCATGAATTTTGTTTACACAATCAATTTCATGAGATAGCCCAAAATACGGTTGAAGAGGTCAAAATTGTTCAAATTTTGGATAATTGTTTTTTTAATTTTTGGATAATTCTGAACAAAATATGTCTTTTGCAGTTTTTCTGTAAACTTTAAATAATTTAAAACAGAGAAAAATGCAAATTTACGATTTTCAAAGATCAAAACACAAGTAAAAATATTATTTTTGAATTCACAAACAACCTAAATGGGTAATTCCAGCAATAATCGACACAAGTCGGTGGGGTCACCCCATCGAGCAATAAGACAAAAGAGGGAATCTAATCCTTATGAAAAGGAGACCAAAAAAGTGGCCTCTGATGGCGGACATATCCGAAAATGCGAATGCGCAAAATTTAAATTTTCCGACACTTATCAACAGTAGCTATATAATATTTTTCAGAATGTATCTTAGACGAGAAAGTTTTAATTAATTATTAATGATAAGAGTCTAAAATGCGACACAATTAAAAAACTTCAATATAAATAAGATTTCATGTGACATTTGGGACAAACATAACCCAACTAAATTTGATGTCAAACAAGGAGAGAGACTCTCTTTCCTTGTTTAATGTGGCCTCTAAAGATCTCACTTCCTGTCTAACAATATGTTTGCCCCCACTACCTTTACATTCCCTCTTTTGTCTTTTTGCTCGATCGGTCACCCTCTCCGATTTGCCTGAAATTTTCACACATGTTACAACACACCTGTTGTAACATGTGTGATTTTGTGGCTTTACATGACATCATATGACAATTCTGACACCAGGATCGTATTCAGCGGGAAATTTTACATTGGAAAACATATAGTGGATATTTGTTTAAGCATATTTACCTCGCTGTACTAAAAAAATCGGCGAAACACGAAAAAAAATTGATAAAAAGCGTTAAACTTCAATAGCGCACCACGGCCGCCATTTTGAATATTAAGGTCTGAAAATTTGACAATCATGTTTTTTTTTGTCTAGTACAACATGTGTGTAAAATTTCAGCCAAATCGGAGAGGGTGACACCACCGACTTGTGTCGATTATTGCTGGAATTACCCAAATTCAAGTTTACACAAAACCTTGTTCTATTATTTCCCGATGAGTATTGTGGGTTTGTTTCATTTTAAAATATTGTTTTTTAATCATTAATGAAGCGCTTATGGCAGAACGGGCACTCGGGCTGCGGCTGTTATATAAGAGAGAAAAACATGATCTAAGTTACAATTTTTTGCTAATTTAAATTATCATTGTACAAATGAGCGCACGAGCTGCCATACGCCCTTTATTATCAATTAAAAAACAATTGTTTTATAATTATTTATTCACCAAGGGTGTTTTTAACTTGATTATGCCCGGAGAGCAATATAATCCAGCCAAATGAGTCTCTGGTCTCAGGGATGGAAGTTACTCAATAGGAGTAATCATCCGGTAACACCAGTGGCATATACAAGATTTTATTTTTTCCCTCACATAATACCAAACTAAAACTGAGACGTTTTTACTTTTTTATTTTACTGTACCAACTAAATATATATGAACATTTTGTGTGTTCCACTGGTGTTACCGGATGATTATGCTAATTAAACTTTCACCTTATCTATTTGGTATACGAGCTCGTATACAGTGAATGGATCAACCAGGAACTTACAAACAAAAAGGTAAAATAAACCTGTAAATACGTCATTATGAGTTATTTGTCTCCATTAATAAAGTGTAACAAAGTTATAATAGGTAAAATTAACTAAAATTATCCTTTTTATTGACTTAGTCTATTCATGGTGTCTGAACTGAACCATGTCAGTTCTATTTTAAGGGTACAATGGTGAAGGACAGTATTAGTATATTGTATTTTCCTACAGTCACAGTTTACATCCTGTTGGCCTATTTTTCCCTATTTGGCCTATTATTATTATAATTGTTTTTACTGGAATGACCCGCAAGGTTTTCCAAGTTTAGAGTTTAACTGTTCATTGTTCCAAGCTTTACTTGGATTTCAGTCGTATATATATATATATATATATATATATATATATTATATATATATATATATATATATAGTGTCGGTTTCACGCATCTATTTAATATGTTACATATCTCATTTGACTCGATATCTATTTACTGTGTTTTGGTAGATCTTAATAAGGTTCTCAAATGTTTTCTTGTGGCATAATGTCTTGCCAAGAAGGTCTCTTACCTCGATGCATCCAATGCAATACTCTTTTTATTCATGAATCATCTGCTTGGGCGTCTTTCTTTCTTGGGGAAGTCGTTCCTCTAATTGAAGACAGTGATTATAATTTGCACTGTATTACTATCTTGAAAGAGCATCAGTATTTGAATGAACTGTATAAGTTCTGCATTCGCGTCTCTTCAGCATCGTGTTACGAACTACACTCCATACCGTTTTTTTCAGACGTTATTTTTTCGTTCATCGCCTTTTCCAGTTGTTTGTCCTCGACAGCTGAGTGACTATCTGTTTTAGGTTCCGAGGCAACGGCGAGCTCTTCATCTAAAACGTTCGGTCTTGCTAGTCATAAAGCTTTCTAGTTCACTGTCTTTCAACCGATTAATGAAGATTTCTACAGCAATTTCCTTCAACATATTTTGTGGTGCCTCTGGAGTAGCCAACCGCACTAAACGAGCAACATCTGCTTGAAACTCTTGTAAATTTTCACTTGCTCGTTGAATTATACTTCTTAGTTGTGCTTTGTGGACCTGTTGTAGATGTGTGAACAAGGTTTAGTAACATTTATCTTGACCTTTAGAAATCATTCTTAGGATATTCGCAGCATCACCTCGTAAAACAGCAGGAAACAGCCTTTTCTTGTTCGGTCCAATGATTGTGGTCGTATTAGCTTCAAATTGTCTAAGGTATATGGACCAAGAAGACTTTCCATCAAATGAATCAATTTGAACCTCATATGATGTGTCTTTTCGTCTCTTAGTGATTCTTCTTTCACTATATTATCTAAAATTCTTGCATTAACTGGTGGAAGCACTTTTGTATTATTTATTATGCTCTCTAACTGTTTGATCTTCTCTCCTACCTTATCGAATTTTCTATAAACTTCTTTCAATTTCATGTTGTTCTGTCTACACTCTTCTTTAATTATTTGAGAAGTTTCATCAAATTGTTTAGAAACATGCTTAGAAGTTTCCTCAATCATTTAAGAAACATTTTAAAATTTTTCGTTGTCTAGAAACTTCTTTAATTATTTAAGAAGAAACATTTTCGAATTTTCTTCTTCTTTTTTACAAAGATCACTATCGAACTACATGGATTCCCGATGTACAATACTTTTCAAAAGTTCAAGACTTTTTCAAATTCACTGCTTAATTTATTTTTAAATTATTAATTGTATATGATAATATACAAACTTATCATACAAATTCAACTTGTGTTTAGCATATAACTTGTAATGATTCTACATTTTGTTAATTTTTGTATTTTGTGCGTAATTTTTAATCCATACTTTGATTTTGTCTTGAATATAATTTTTCAAGTATTGATGAATGATTAGTGCAAGACTATAAAAAATCACACAGTCCGAATCTGTCAGACAAATCTTAAGACTATCGTGTAGGTTGAAAATCGTTTCATAACACGCTAATATCTTAAAATGGATAACTAATTCCATATTATTAAATTAATACGAACTAAACATTGCACTTAATAATGAAGTAGAAATATATAGGTACGGGTATAATTTAATTTTGATATTTAACCGTTTATTGATAAAATAATTAATTGTTAGACTGTGGGCGGAAAGTATATACCACAATATCTCATTAATATGTATATTTTAAGGTTATAGAATAGCTAGGCGTCGATTCAAGCTTTATGATCTAACAATCAAGGCTAATCTATACCTACATTGTAGTGCATGTATTATAATGCTATAATCAGCGTGCACTCCAAACAAAAGTGGACATTTGTCCACTTTTGAACAGATATTACGTAGCAATTGAAAAAATTTATTTATCTTATTTCCAATATTTAAAAAATTATTGGAAATGTCAGTATAATACATAGATGGGTACATAATATTCTCATAACCGAGTACTAAAAAAACCAAATAGGTCAAATAAACCAATATACTGGAATCAAGATCAATCAATCAACCTAAATGCCAGAGTAGGTTCTCAAATAGACGATGACGTGGTGGGACGGCACGGAGAAATAGTTAAAAATGGTTCAGGGGACAGCTTAATTGAGTTCTGTCAACTTTTTGGTTTAAAAATAATGAATACCCAATTCCAATAAAAAGATATTCAGAAATACACTTGGGAACGATCTTCACTCCAACAGAAGTCGATCATAGACTATATAATAATGAGACAGAAATTAAAATTTAAGTGCCAAGACTGCAGAGTAAAAAGAGGATCTAACTGTGGGACAGATCACTACTTTTTTTTAGCTAATCTTTTGTGCCCCTTTAAACAATACTACAAACAGAACACCGAAAGTGAGAGAAACAATACTGCACAGTACAAAATGGAAAGATATAAATTGCAGTAAAACATGATAAGCCGATGGATTGCCTTCACAAAAAGGGACTAGACGAGAACGATTTTAAAATTATCCAAACGCTGTATTTTAACCAAACTGCAGCAGTTAGAACAGAAGCCGGTGACACAGAAATATTCAATATCAAGCGAGGTGTACGACAGGGGTGTGTATTGTCACCACTACTTTTCAATATATATTCGGAAGAAATCTTTGCACAAGCACTAGAGCAATCAAGAGAAGGTGTTAAAATTAACGGCAGAGTTCTAAATAATGTATGATACGCCGACGACACGGTCCTAATTGCAGAGAGCGCACAGGATTTCCAGACACTCTTAGATCGCGTCAGATCGATCGGAGAACAATACGGCCTCAGCATTAACGTCAAGAAAACAAAAACAATGATTGTCTTCAAAACATCCATCCATCCACCCATGGCTTTAAACGTGAATGGTAACATTATCGAAAATGTCGAGAAATTTCGATATCTAGGGTGCTGGATAACGAAAGATATAGATCCAGACATAGAAATAAAATCGCGAATTGAACAAGCAAGAAATGTCTTTTTAAAAATGAAACAAATGTTTACGTCCCAAACACTCAATCTCAAAATCCGATACCGAATGCTGAAATGTTACGTTTACAGCACCTTACTATATGGAATGGAGGCCTGGACCTTCAAAATCAACTCACTAAGGCGTTTGGAAAGTTTTGAAATGTGGTTATTTCGAAGGATGCTGAAAGTCCCCTGGACAGCGCATATGAGCAACGAGCAGGTCCTACACAAGATGGGTACCGACAGAGAACTCTTAAAAATAATGAAAACACGGAAAACCTCATATTTGGGACACATATACAGAAATTAGAAATACCAGCTACTGCAGCTTCTTATAGAGGGAAGGTAGAAGGAAAACGTGGTCCTGGTAGACGGCAGGCGTCCTGGTTGAAGAACATTCGTGAGTGGACTGGTTTGGATTCTCAATCTTTAATAAGAAAAGCCAGGAACAGAATTGATTTTGATGAGGTTATCGCCAACCTTTATTGAAGACGGCACCCAAAGAAGAATAAATTGCACCTTTTATTTCAACCAAGTATTAAACATCTTTTTCAATCTAGATTAGAAAAGGAACTAAATGAGGTGAAAAGAAATATGGATGTAGAACAAGAATACAACAACCTGAAACGATAATAAAAAAATGCTTATGAAGTATTAGGAACAGAGAACAACGACAAGAAAAAAACAAAATATATAAGAAATGGCTAACAAATAAAACATCTAGCAATACAGTAACATATCAAAGGAAAAACGGAGAAGTACGCAATCAAATAAAAGAAGCAAAAAACAATTTCTGGAAACAAGAATGTCTTCAAGTTGAAAATTTAATTGGTGGTTCTCAGACTACGGAAGTATAGAGTACTATCACTAATCTAAAGAAAACTACCCATAACTTCTTAAGCAACTTAATTCCTATAGAAAAGTGGAAAAATCACTATAAAAATTTACTCCAGGAGTCCAGATTGGAATATATGGGAGAGGAATATTGTAGCGTTTTAAATTTTATAATACGTCCCTGTTCGTTTATCTCGTCAGTACGCATAAAGATTGCCATAAAATCTGTGTTTGTCTTTTACGAAAATCTTAAATGCGTAAATAACGCTGGATATATTTTTTGTCTATGTGTACTTTCAAATCCCATAACCTTTTGTTACAAAGTCAGGTAGAAGTCCGGTTTAAAAACTCATTAAACGTCATTAAAAACGCAATAAAACTGGAATATTTAAAAGTTGTTTTTATCGTTTAGAAAGAGGGTCGCCCACACCGATATTAGATTGAGGTCAGGAGGGGGATTATTTTGGGTTTTTTTTTATTTGAAATGGAACGAAGGTGGGGAGGTTGAGAAGAGTAACGAAACAGGGAAGTTGGAAAAAGATTTTGAAGAAAAATAAAGTAATATATCAAGTTTTGTCAGAGTAATCACTGTATTGTTTTCGTGCCGTGTCTGATCTGAAGGATTTGTAGGACGGCGTTCCAAATAAGTTTAAAAGATACCCACATACCCAAGTTTTGAAGACTGCATCCCAGTACCCAGCTTCCATCCTCATTTCATTTGTCCATGGCCATTCCAGAGTATCTTCACAGTTTGTGAGATGCATTTGTGGTTTTGCAGTAAGTTTTGAGTCCAGTTCCAACCCCAGAACTTTTAACTTTTAAAGGAGAAATAACATTTAGTGAAAATCAGGTAATTTTTTTGTTGAAGTTTTTAAAGCAAAAATAGACATTTTCCATCAAGCGGTGCCCTATATTAAATTTCTTGAGGTGTTTCCGGTTTATTTTCATTTTGTTTGTCCCAAGAGATTTGTATAAGTACCCTTTTATTTCCTTTTTTGTAGTTGCCCCAATCCAACCCCCATATCTTCAACTTATCCACGACCCAGCTCTCCAACAACCAACTGAGTGCCGTACGCACTAGTTCCGATTATTTTGTTTGCCCAATCTTGTCCCCCATGTTCTTACCCTGTGGTAAGCAAAATAGTCGTTACAACATTAATACTACTAACAACGAGGTCCGTACTGAGTTAATTAAAATGAAAAACCGGCGATCTCCAAGACCTGGCAATACAGCTGTAGGATTACTTAAAGCAGGTTTATTCCTCATAGAACGAATAACTTTTCTAATGAATCAATGCTGCCAACAAATTAAAGTACCATCTGAATGGAAAACCGCTCACCAAGTGTCCATCTTTAAAAAGGGTAATCGAAAAGATCCTCATTGCTACAGAGGAATAAGTGTCCTACCTACTTTCGGGAGATTGTTTGGAAAGATAATAAATGGAAAAATACAAATGATGTAAGACATCTAATTAGCGAAGACCAAAGTGGGTTTACGCCTGATAGATCTTGCACTGATCACTTGTTTATACTCCAACAATTAATAGAAAGAGAAGCAGTTGGTACCAAAGTACATTTAGCCTTCATCGATCTAAAAAAGGCGTATGATACAGTTCCAAGACTTAAATTGTGGCAAGCTTTACAACAATTCAATTACAATACTTACCTAAAAATCGGGAATAGACTATCAGAGCCAATAAAAGTAACTAAAGGACTAAGACAAGGATGCAGTATGACACCGTTACTGTTTAATTTATATATTGGCAGCCCTCCAAAATTGGAAAAATCACTGCCAGGAATGGGAATCCCCACAGGAAATGACGTACTGTTCTCAAAGATTTTTATGATCTAGAATTTATGATATGTAAAATGAGAATATGTAAAATGAAGATTAACAAGTCAGCATGAAGCAAACAGAATATTTAGTTACCAATTTAAATGCCAGGTTTGAAGTGTTGATAGATGAGGAAGTGGAAATCAAACAAGTGGAAATTTTTTAGATATTAAGGTGCACTCATTGATGCGAACGACGGAGAAACCGAAATTAAACATCGAATTAATCAGGGACATAAAATTGTAGGATGTCTGAACACTTAAAATGATAAAGTACGTTTTACTAATAAACATTACTAAAGGTACAAAACATATACTCTTTTAATTTATATAAAACAATTTATTTGTAATGTTTTTATTATCCCACTTTGTATTCTTTGTAAAAGCCTATTTTCTAACATCATTAATACTCTGACTGACATTAAACATATTTGTTGCGTCTACTTCATAAATAACTTTATGCGGACATGACATTAAAGAAAAATACTAAAATATGTAGTAAATATATAGATAACATCTTACATCTTACATCAACTGACAAAGTAAAGTGATGGATTCCAATAAGAAATTCTCAAGCTAACAATGTACGAAAATCGTCGCTTCGTTATGTCCAACTTATTCCACCTACAAGAAGGAAAAGAATATTAGGTGTGTAGCTATAGATAGGTGCGTCCCTCACAATGACAAAGTTTTCTGGCGTTTTAGGACGTAGTAAGACTGTTCACTAACACTCCATTTTGCATAATTTCTAAAAAATTTAGAAACATTTTGCAAAAAGGAAGTTTTTATTTTATTGTAAGTTTTTTTTTAACTATGGTATAGAGCCAACCACTGTGAATTTTCCTTAAAAAAAAAATTAAACAAAAATTCATTTTAGAAATTTTATAATCGTTCATGAATAAATATTTACAAACGGAAAGTTTTTAATGAAAATTAATTAATATACCCTTCCATTATTTATGATTGTTTTTAAAAATTAATAAAAATCCAAATGAAATAATTAAGCAATACAAGATAATAATAAAAATGTATATGAAGAATAAATTCTAAAAGTATTATATTTGCCAAATTTTGGAAATTACAAAAAATCACTAAACAAAATTTTTAAAGAAAAAATTAAGATTTTTTTCAATTTTAAAGAACTTATGTTCAACGTTATTATAATTCAGTAATACACGGACATACCATGTCATTAACCTACATATAGTAGTAGTACGCTATAAAAAGTATTCACTTCTGTAGGCACTCCCCAAATGCCACGCTTTTTTTAATAATAATCGTTCTCTATTGTTGTGTGATGCAGTTTTTAATAACTAGGTGCTCAAATACCACCATTGCTATCTCAAGCGTCTTTACGGGGTGCTATCATTCGAGGGTATTCTTTATCCCACCAACAGGGACGTAAAATGTTTGAAATTAACGGTTTCTTTATTGGCATCTAATTATTTGTAGCAGAAGCGATTGAATCGAATGGAAATTGAACTTTATCAAAATTTTTACAGCTGATACAGGGAAATAAATTAATTTGTTTATGTGGGTAGAAATAATTATCCTACACCCATTCCAAATATTTGAAAACTTGGCTAATTAGTTCTTCTTCGTTTATCTCTTTATAAGCAATTCTGCTTGTTTATTGGCAGATTAATACCTCTATGGAAAGTTGTCACTCCATCTTTTGCGCAATCGTCCGATACTTCTTCTGCCGATTGGTGACGTATTTCTTGCTATTTTGACGACACGGGTCTCTGCCGTTCTGCTTATGTGGTTATTTGATTCTTTGTTTTTTTTTCTATTTTGTGTCTATTGATTTATATACTGTACGTTATATTTTGTTCTAATGTCTTTACTTCTCTTTCGATCTCTCAGCGTATTTCCTGTAATTCTTCTCAGTACTCTCATCTCTGCAGTTTCCAGTAGTCTTTACGTTTCGCCATATAGTGCTATTAAGGCATCCTGCCAGTCTATTTGCTTTTTGTACTTGATCTCTCACTTCTTTGTCCAGGTCTTCATAAGTAGCCAGTGTAATTCCCACGTATTTTATTTCCATTACGTGTTCAATACTTATGGCATCAATTTCTATTTTACATCTGGTTGGTTTTTGCTGACTACTATTGTTTTAGTTTTCTGAGATGAGATTGTCATATTAAATTCTTTTGCTTTTATGTTAAATCTGTGGACCAGTCTTTGCAGACTATCTTCATTTTGGGCTATCAATATTGCATCGTCTGCGTAACAGAGTATTTTTATTTTTTTGTTTCCCATTCTGTATCTTCTTCCTTTGTTAACGCTTTTGATGATTTCATCCTTAATTAAATTAAAGACAAAAAAAGGTAAAAAGTATTTTTGAAGTGTGTATATTTTTTAAAATAATTCCTAGCTGAGCGCTTTCGGCTTTACAAAGCCATCATCGGAGCTATGGTCAATTTATAAATACCACTACAATGGAGAGATCTCATTTCCTTATATGTAGATGAAATATTGATTTTTTGGTTGTTGAAATTCTTAAAAAACATATAAAAACATATAAAAAAACTCGACACTGGACTTCACAGACACATTAAAAAATTGAAAAATTTTTTGTCATGGTACGGGTGTAAGAACCCGACCATTGATTACTGTGAGGAGGTAGACAGAAAGTTCTGTTCTATCTGTCTACCTCTTCACAGTAATCAATGGTCGGTTTCTTACACCCGTACCATGACAAAAAATTTTTCAATTTTTTAATGTGTCTGTGAAGTCCAGTGTCGAGTTTTTTTATATGTTTTTTATATGTTTTTTAAGAATTTCAACAACCAAAAAATCAATATTTCATCTACATATAAGGAAATGAGATCTCTCCATTGTAGTGGTATTTATAAATTGACCATAGCTCCGATGATGGCTTTGTAAAGCCGAAAGCGCTCAGCTTTTGATTTTTAAATTAAAGAGCATGGAGCTAAATTGTCCTTCTTTTCTGTAAGTTGTCCATCTATTCTGACTTCTATTTTGTTCTTTTTGTAGATGTTATCGACAGTTTTTATAATATTTAGAGATTATAAACTTCTCTATTATACAAAAGATGGATTACATATTTGAGTACATCTCTGTCAAATGTTTTCTTTAGGTCAATCAGACATAGAAACGCTGGTCTATTATACTCTACTGATTTCTCAGTTATTTGCTTTATAACGAATATTGCACCTGTACATGATCTTCCAGTACGAAAACCCTGTTGTTCATCTGCTAAACTTATCCTCTGATTTATTAGCACTTGTAAAATTTTAGTTGTTTGCTAAATACTACGCTAAAATTTATAAAGTTTATACCTCTGTACTTTTCTGGCTGTTTTTTATCTCCTTTTTGAATAGTAGAATTAGTCCGCTCATTCTCCATTCTTCCGGTATTTTATTGTGTTTTATAATTTTTTTAATTAATATTGTTAACTGTTCTGTCATTCCCGCTTCCACAACTCCTGCAGATATATTGGGTGGATCGAGTAGCTTGACACTTGAAACTGTTGCCGGTCCCAAGCCCGGATAAAGGAGGCGGGGATCTACAGCCAGGTTAGGACCCTACTGATAGACTTTAAAACCATACAGCTCATAGAAACAGGATTATGCCTCGGAACAGGCTAATTAGTTACAATAGATAATTTGGACGGTTGTATATAAGAACTTAGTATACATAGTTAAAGAGAGAGAGGTGAAGTTGTATGAGTATACACGTATTAGTATACTGAGACTATCAGCCTGGATTATTCAATCAACGCTATCAGTAAGAATTTTTGAAAATGTAACAATTTTTTGAGTTGTGGTGGAATTTTTAAAGGTTCTGGACGTATATGAATTTGAATCGAAATTCCTGAGTGAGTCACACCGGCGAACAACCGTAATAATGGGATAGTAAAAGTTTGAAACAGCTCTTACCGGAGGGAACAAAGGTTCTAAGGAATTTATGATGCATTCACGCGTAGAAACGTTAAGAATTCAGCCGTACTTAAGACAACAAATTATGAAATTATTGCTCGTACCTCCCTCATTCTTCTTTGATTCATTAGTGGAAATTCCTTTTTGTAAAAACTGAGAAAGTGGTACTTAGTATGTAAATTAAGCACTGTATGAAGCTCAAAATTAATAATATTTGCAATACTATAGCTAATTGATTCTATAAGAGAAGTACCTAAGAATAATTATTAATTTTTGAAATTTTTTAGTTACAGGGTGTCGCTAAGGATAATAAAATCGTCATGGGAATTTCAAAAAGTGATGTAAGTAAAATTATTTAATTAGAATCGCTTAATGTAACTTAATCTTTAGCTTCACTTTGTACTTGAAAAGTTTTTGTTATATTGCGTAGCAGTATTTTCCCATTCTGTCCAAGAATTTATTACCCTTTTTTTAATTTGTTCGTGTTTGTTGTTTCGTTGATTTTGATGATTAAAATTAATTAAAAAACAATTGACAATAATTTGTTTTTTAAAATTTACTATTAAAAAGTATGCTCTGTATCTGTGTATAAATGTTTATAAATCGGAAAACTTCTTTCAATATCAACAGAAGTTATTGGTGCATTTTTAAACTTGTTTATGTTGGAAGGTGGTAGTTCAAGATCTGATACAGGACCACCTTGATGAACTTTCACAACGTTTTCCTAAGTTAAGAAAAAACCTGAGTTTTTGTTTAAAACATATTGCAATAAGATATCCCTACGTTTCCTAGAGTAAAATTTGATTTTTTAAATTTTTTATTGTCTCTAACAAGAAATTTAAGATTTAAGCTTATGTATGCTAGTATCTAAGATAAATTAGGTAATTTAACAAGGCGTTTATATTCCTCCACAACTGTTGAAGTGGAATCTGTTAGTTTCGAGTGGGTGGATGAGCCGTTTTAAGGCCAGGCACGAAATTACGTGTGGAAAAATTTGTGGTGAAGCGAGGAATATTTCCAAAGAAGTCACTGACAACTGGCTGAAATCATGGCCTACAAGAAAACAAAATTACAGTGACGATAGTGTTTTCAATGCCGACGAGCTGGGACTGTTTTAAAACTTACTCCAGATAAGACCCTTAAATTCAAAAATTAACGTTGCATAGGAATCAAGTTATCAAAAGAAAGGGTAACTGTACTCGTTGTGGCAACATGTTCGGTTCCTAAAAAAGGAAGTTAGTCGTCATTGGGATATCATTGTTTAATATTGTTGGTAACTGTTCAGGGGGAAAACGGGAATCTTGAGTTCTTCCAGTTACTTGTTGCTAAATATTATTTGGACTTCCCGTGGTTTTAGTAAAGAACAAAAGACCGTACATGAAACTATTTAATACTTCTATGTGACTGTTATAATATAGAAAAAAGAAAACTTAATTGTTTGTAATAATACAACTAAAAAATATTACAAATATAAATTAATACTACATGTTGTTACATCGATGACTGGAAACGGAATAATGCTGAATGAGGGTTGCTAGGTAGCCTCCCAAAGGTGGGTACTTTCCAAAAATAAATCGTAACGGTAATTTCTAATCTCCCTTAGCGATAAGTCGTCGCCAAATTAAGCTATGCGCCGTTTCAAAGACGACAGGACCGTCGTCAAATCTTCTAAAGTTTTAACATTCGATATGCTAACGATACTGTGATAATTGCAAGAACAGTGGAAGATCTACAACATCTAGTTGAAAGTATGAATGAGATATGTAATAACTACGGCATAAGGATGAACCTCAAAAAAACCAAATATATGACCTTCAGTAAGAATCCAATTCATGACACCAGTATCACAATAAACGGTGCCCAACTTGAAAAAGTAAGCGGATGCAAATACTTGGGAACCCTCATTAATGAAACGGGTGACCAAAATCACGAGATAAAAAGACGTATTGAAATTGCCAGGTCTACCTTTATAAAAATGAAAAAATTATTTTGTAATCGTGATATTAGTATTCATCTACGAACTAGAATGTTAAAATGCTATGTATTCAGTACTTTGCTTTACGGTGTTAAGGCATGGACTCTTAAACAGAGCAATATTAAAAACTTGAAAGCTTTGAGATGTGGTGCTACCGCCGTATACTAAGAAGGTGGGTGGATAGAATTACAAATGAAGAGGTAATACGCAGAATAAATAACGATCCAGAAGTTATTAAGAATATAAAAAAGAGAAAACTTAAATACTTAGGCCACCTGATGAGAGGACAAAAGTACACGTTCTTACAAAATATAATGGAAGGAAAGATCCAAGGACGCAGAAATCCAGGCCGTAGAAGAATGTCCTGGGTGAGAAATTTAAGAGAGTGGTTTGGCTGTACCGCTAACGAATTATTTAAAACAGCAATTAATAAAATTAGAATCGCCATAATGATATCCAATCTCCGATAGGAGAGGCACTCAAAGAAGAAGGGATATCTCAAAAACCACGATGTTTCAGAGATGTGAATCAGTTTCCTGTCACATATAAATTTAATAAAAAATCGTGGATGACAGCAGAGATTTTGAAGAAACTCTTAACTTGAACAGAGAGTAGGGATATCGAAAAATTCTTTTAATTGTTAACAATTGTGCAGTCTATCCGCAAGTTCTTTTTTATCTCCAAATTGCACATCTCTTCTGAAACCGATGGATCAGGGCATCATAATGTCCCTTAAAGTTCACTACAGAAAACTTTTAGTTAAGCGGATCCTGAATAATGTGGAAAACTGTAGTGAATCCCCTGTTATTTTATTAGATGCCATAAATTTCATCCACAAGGCATGAAAACTCGTAAATAAAAAAACCATCAAAGAATGTTTCGGCCATGCGGGGTGGACAAAGACTGAGGTAGAAAACGAAGAAGATGAATATCCTGTAGCAGAGTGGTTGAGGTTACAACAGCAAGTTCAAGAACTAACCCAACTGAACAATGATGACGAGTTTGCTGAATTTATTGCCATTGATCGCGGAAATTATGGCGGAGCGCGTTATCGTCAGTGACGAAAGTGATGAAGATGGAGAAGATAATCGCGGTGAATCTACGCAGGAAGGTCCTAATAGACAAGATGTGAAAAGTGCTTTAAACGTTGTAAGAAACTTTATCCAAAGACAAAACGTAAATGAAAAAGCATACAACTGTTTCATATCTTTAGAAAATATGATAGATAGAATGCTAGGGACAATTTAAAGCAGTCAAAAATGACAGACTTCTTTTAATTACAGAATCAATAGTTTATGTTATCCTTGAAAATACGCTTAATACATTATGTAGTTGGAAAAAATGTAAGTACAGGTTTTTTGTTTTAACGTATATCATTGAAATAAAAGTAAACAACTCTCTTTTTTTTATGTATTTCATTGACAACAAAAGTAAACAACTCTTTTTCAAAAACGTCATTCAAACAATATTTAGCATCTATATTGCTCCGAATGGCTCCACTATAGGAAGTTAATGTATTAGAAAACTACATGTTCATATGTATGCACAGTATTATTGTTGTGTGACATGCCGAGATCGGCTTATAACGAGGTAATTAGTCTGTCATTTCAGTTGTCGTTATAGAGGGAGTCTACTGTATTTGTGAAATTTTCCTTGCTAATAGAAATACACATATTTCATTCTATTGCATTTTCCAGCGGTTCTTGAGATTTTGTTTTATATTTATCTGCTCTTTATATTGTCTACGTATATCTTTCATAGCAAGCTATACTCTGTTTTTTAACCAGGAGGAGTAACCAAAAAGACAGATTCACACTCAAGAAAGTTACTAGAAAAGTCACCAAATACATTTCTTTTTTTGTTGATTATCTCGGCCTTGCGGTAATCGAGTAATCAATATTGGACAACTCACACGTCAATTTTACCT
Organism: Diabrotica balteata; assembly: GCA_918026665.1. NCBI lineage: Eukaryota > Metazoa > Arthropoda > Insecta > Coleoptera > Chrysomelidae > Diabrotica > Diabrotica balteata. The sequence continues at coordinate 127,428 of CAKJVB030000013.1, forward strand.
ATCTTTGTTTATTTATATTTGAATAATAAAATAATTTTTTTCAATTCACTTCCAATATATATTACAATTATTACAATAAAAAAGGACGTTTTTCACATTTGGTCCCATGTATATATATATATATATTATATATATATATATATTATATATATATATATTATATATATTTATATATATTTAAATATCGGGTAATCCAGTTTTTATAGATAAGTCTATGGTATATAATTATAATTTAGAGAATATTTTGATCGGGAGAGTCAATAATGTTACAGATCTAAGTATGGTTTTTCTCAGAAATTTGTCTTTTAATCGTAGACCATATTCTTATTCTTAATCAATTTCTTGAATCTAGTTTTTTTTTTCTTACCAGATATTTTGTATAAAAAAGTGTGTACTTACAATTTCGTAATGCTGGATTCTTGTTTAATTTTGATAGTGAGTTTGTCCCATTTGTTATCAACAAATAAAATTTACTAAAAATACGGGATTTCTGCGAGATAATCAACAAATCGAATCTATTATGTTACATTCTTGCATAATTTTGCAGTTTTCTTGTGATGATCTACAACCAGGAAGAACAAAACCAACTGTATCATATAATCAAACTAAAACACAACATTACTTTACTAATGTTCTTTTATTGTGATGAAAACAAAATGGAAATGCTTCTTAACAAGTACACACTAAATTTAAAAGATAGTTGCCGTTTTTCTTATGATAATTAGATATAAATAACATACATTTATAAATTTATAAACACTTTAAACTATATTTAGTATAAATATCATCTAGAAAAATATCACATTAAATACTATTCGCATATCGCCAAGTCCAAGTTATTACAAACAACTTGAAGAGTCAGAAATCAATTTATATATTAGAGGAAAATAATAATAATAAATAAATTTCACCAAATGTCATTAGTGTCAATATGTCATAATTTAGTGGAGTAAACTTGCCTGCGGTTGGACCAATTGCAAACAAGCATTAGGCCGCGGAAAATTTGAATTACTCCTCCTGGTTAAAAAACAAACCATAGTAGTAATTACACTGAATAATTCGTAAAAAAGAAGAATAATCTTCACAAACAAATAATATAACTACCGTATATTTCAGTTAAACTTTCTCACCAACTCTTCTGTATCTGGTTATAGTGCTGGCGCCGAAAAAAGGAAGGTCATTATTTATTTCCATAAAGTGTAAAAGGAACGTCCCACGCGCCACCATGTTACTTTGCATGTTGCAAGCAAAAACGTGCAACGTTTCCGCTGCCTACACGCCGAATCAAATAAATGGTCTTATATCTAATGGTAATGGTTGGGTTTTTATGAAAAATCTAGCTTAAATGGGAACAGGAATCTGCGTGTAAATCTTATTTATCTCAACTGGTTATTTACTTTAGTGACTGCAAAAGCTATTTATGTATTATAAAGAGATAAAAGGTTTTTTTTAAAGTGTAATAGTTAATCAGTCAGCAATTTTTTAAGAAATCTTGATTTTATTGGCTCATTAAAACAAAGGACTACCTAAGTCTGACGTCACAATGGGCAGCCATTTTAAAAACCTTTCCAAAGCAAATATATTTCTATTTTGTGTGTATTTTTTACATAAGAAGTTGGAAATATTGGTTTTTTAATTGTTTGGAGAATAAATAAGGACTTTTGGTTATGAACATTCATTCTGTGCGATTGGTATTATTTGTTGTTCGTGAATTTGTGAGGTAAGAATATCAAAGTATTAAGATATTTACTATGAATGTTCATATTTTAAGGTTATGTTATTGTTTGATTAAAACTTTAATTATTTTTTACTGTATTTCAAGGTATTTTGTTGTTGTTTTTATCAGGGTTATTTCAAAATAAATCAATATTGAAATATATAAATACAAGTTGAAAAGTATTTAAATTAATGTTTTATTTATTTTTTTCGTTGCTAGTGATTTTATCCTCTAAAAGACTAAAGATGTTTGTTTTCTCGTAGTTTAAGTTGTAATATAACATTCTGTTAAAACCTTCTATCAAGTTGCTATACTGAATGTTTAAAAACATGTTTTTTGAATGTTGTAATAGTTTTTAAGTTTATTATTTTTAAGATTTAGTCATATAACGGCTAGCAAACATGTGTTGAAGATATCCAGTATTACTGAATTTTTCAGTAATGACAACAAAACTACTTTTATCTATTTAAACTACGAGAAAACGAATATATTTAGTCTTTTAGGGGATACAATCACTTATTCTTCTTCTTCAAGTGCCCTGCAACGTTGGCTATTAACATGGCAATTCTGATCTTGTTTGCGGCGCTTCTGAACAGCGACCGATTTGAGCCCGAACCACTTCCGCAGATTTTGGAGGAGGATTTTGGATCACTAGCTTTTAAAAAAGAATAAAACTGATTACGAAAAAAAATTGAAATAACCCCGAAAAAAACTACAGTAAAATACCTTGAAATACAGTAAAAAATAATCAAAGTTTTAATCAAACGATAACATAACCTAAAAATATGAACTTTCTTAGTAAATATCTTAATACTTTGATATTCTTACCTCACAAATTCACGAACAACCAATAATACCAAACGCACAGAATTAATGTTCATAACCAAAAGTCCTTATCTTATTTTCAAATAATTAAAAACCAATATTTTCAACTTCTTATGGGACAAATACACTGCAATTAGAAATGTTTGGAAAGTTTTTTAAAAACCCCGCCCATTGTGATGTCAGAGCACAGTAGTCCCAATAGCTGAAGACTATGAAGAACAACAAAGATTTGCACAGTAAAACAAAATACTCCTATATTTTAGTCATGTGATAACAAACGATAAATACCACATTCGACAAATTATCATGCAAAGTACATTAAAAATAGAGAGAGGGTCGGGTAAACGACGAATCTTTTGGCTGGAAAATCTGAGAGAAAAATATTTGTTTTAAAAGCAATATCTATAATATTCATCCCTATGGAAGTAATTTGTAAAAGTCGAAAGCAGTTTTTTATGATATTTTACGTGTAAATGTAAAAGATACCTAACAATTTTGTGTTTTGTGTCGGAATTCTCTGTGTAGAGATAATTCCGTAGGTTCTAAGACACTACGGTACCTGGCCAAATTATTAAGCCAAGCAAGGAAAAAATTACTATATGCAGTTATTTCTCTCATCAATATGAATATATTTGAAAAAAGTTACTGTTTTGTTAACAGAAGTTAACAAAAAACTTTTATTTATTAAAAAAGTATAATTTTTACAAAGTAGGGTTAAATTTAATATTCTGTATGTCCGCTTTTGGCTGCTAAAAGAGCTTAAACACGTCGAAGCATGCTCTCGATACAGGCTTGAATAGTTTCCTGGAGATGAGTATTATGATTCCACTTGTATATGAGCGTTTCAAGTAACTCCTTTTTATTAGTAATATTTTTTTTTTTCGCAGTCTCCCTTTTCAGTAGTTCTCACCCATTCTCAATAGCGTTCATATCAGGGACTTGCCTGACAAGTCAGGAACTTCATTTGTTTTTGTTTTAAATAAGTTAAAATATTCTTAGCCTTGTGGCAAGGAGCACCATCGTGCATAAATATGGGTTGCTCTTCTCCAGGAAACCATTCCTGCAGCTGTGGCAAAAGTCTCGTATCGAGTTCTTTATAGTACTATTCGTGTCTCATCGTATTTTCCACCACGTTGAGACCTTTGCCGGATACCACAGACCAGACCATGAGTGACGGTGGTTGTTTGATAGTGGGCACAATGCAGTAGGTCTTGTATTTCTCGTTGGGACATCTCCGAACACACTTTGTGTTTTCTGTCAAAACTTGAAAAAGAGATTCGGCCGAGAAGCAGACCAGCAGACCTGTTACATTTTTTTCATCAACCAGACCATCAACAAATTTTTAGAAATGTTCATGTTTTTTTAATTTTCAACATTGATATTCAAGCAAAACAACACAAATATACCTTTTTTCAGTCTTCCAGTGTCCAATTTTTGTATTTTTGTACTCATTCGAAACGTTTCCTTATCATGACCAGAGTAAACCTTGGACTTTGAGCTGATGTCCTAGCTACCAGTTTGTTTTCGATAAGTCTCCGACGAACTGTTCTTTCTGAAACACAAATTCCTTCATCTCTTATCTCATGGGTAAGCATTCGCAGTGGTAGGTAAATATCTCTTATTTTTCGATCAGTCTTAGGAGTAGTCACACGATGTCTTTCGCTGTGGCCCTTACGCTTTGGATCCAAACTGACTCCAGACGCAATTTTCTGTTTTATATTCCTTACAGAACTTCTTGATACTCCTACAATTGCTGCTATTTTATTTTGAGACATTTGTTCACCTTTCAGGAGTCCAAATACCTGGAATACTCCTTTTGGTGGCAGATCAGCGTTTCCCCATCTCAAAATGTATAATACCCTTAATTATATCAATAACTTATACTGCATATGTTTGTAATCTAAAAAATAATAATAAAAAAGGATAAATCACACACCTCTGCAATAAAATTTCAGGTCAAAACTGTTTAGAATGGACAGCCGGAGTGTTACGTCACGGCGGCCATATTGTCATTATGACTTTCCAAACAAAAGTTAAAATCCTCAAACTCAAGACTTTTTAATTTCTATAAAGTTAACATTTTGCTTCCTCTGCTGCTTTTTCTTTCAAGTATAGCGTTTTTTACGATAATACCATCATAATTCAGTGTTCTATTTCTATGAAATATAGTTTAAAAGTTTAAATTAAAGAAATTCTAACCTTACTTTATTGATACATGCATTTTATTGCTATTTTTATAAAACAACATGCTTTATTATTTACACAACCTTGTAAAATCGTAATAACTATTAGAACACTTAGATATTGCAAAAAGCGGAAAGATTCTGTAAAAAAAAATGAAAAAATAACGAAAAATACAAATTATCCACACTAAACAAGGTTTTTTTGGAAAGTGAAACTGACAGATGTCAATAAAATCTACGTCATCACTCCGGCGGTCCATTCAAATGTTCACAGACAGTATTTGAGGTTATAAAATGCACACTAGTTGACAGGACGCAATGCTGTCTAGAAATGGCGGATAGGGCGGTGCTGCCAACGTTAAAATAGTACTATTCCGTTGATAAAAATTATTAATTTAAAAGAATACAAATTTTTAATGCTTGTCCTAATAATTTGGCCAGGTACTGTATATTACGAACACAAAATATATTGTATACAACAAAATAATTTTGATTGACTATTAAGAAATATTTTTTGTTTTTTTTTTCAACCTTATCTTTCCACCAAACCAATATAATTCGTTTCATGTGGAATTTTTTAAATGATGTAACTAATTTTGAAACTTCAATGATCAATAAATCAAATCTTAGATTTTAATGTGCTCCTTGAAATATTAGTTTCTTAAATGCATTAATTTGTTTTGGTAATATTTTTAATTAATCATCAAAAATGTTTCAAGGAAGTCTTTTCTTGATTATAATTACAGCTATTTAACATTTTAAGATGTTTATTACATCGAAAAATAGGCACATAAAATTGGAGAATATATATACAATGGAAGAGTTCTGAAAACTTAACTGACAAAATTCAATTTTTATTAAATTCCGTAAAAAAACGTAACGGAAGATAACTGGACCAATGTCGTAAACCATGTAAAAAAATAGGAAGAAAGAATTTAGACTGTTCATAATAACATTGAAGAACTTTGTCTATTATCTATAATCATTCCAATCGAATAAAATCCTTAGATATGTTATAACCAAAAGGCTGCAGAAGAAAAGAGAAACTTAGGATTACCAAGCCCTAACTATTGTGGTTGTCTGAGAGTGTGGTCTGAGCTATAAGACTCTACACAGGAGTACTGAGTGTAGAAGTCTGATATCCGATACGGCGCGTCCCAATGGCTAATAAGGAACGTCTTATGGATATACAGGGATGTAGGAGAGCTAAAATAACCAGTAAAAACCTGCCGATCTTCTGAAACATGAAATAAGGGGGTTTGGTTAGGTTATGTCATTGACTGTAGATTTTGTGGTTTGAAGATGAGACACACATACACACGCACGCACCATTGTTAAATACATATGCACACCTATACCATGCCTACACGGCAAATCAGGTGTAAGACCATCGTGTCCAAGGAATGTATGGCATGATATTTCAGAGACCTGCTGAAATCTGGAGATACATAGCCTTGGCCAGAGTATAGGTGTACTGCTTTTCTGACAATAGTTCGCCCCAACTCGTGGGAATAAGTCCACAAATAAAAATATATAAGGAACAAACAGAAATGTAACCCCAATCACGGATTAGCTCCCTGTCCCAAATAATTAGGGTTCTACTGGCGAACTTTTAGCACAGTAAGTCAGCTTTTTTAGAAATTACTCTTGCTATAAGACGATTCAATGTCGCTTTAATACAAGACACCTGGGAATACCAGGACCAAAGAAAAGTTCATAGGTATGGACGGAGAGCTTATACATAGTCGATTTGTATAATGATCTCGCGGACTTGTATAAAAAGGCAATTGGACAAGATAATATACCTGAGGAAGTGTGGACAGTCTTAGAAGAGCCAGGCTAATAGGTTTGGGCCATCATATGGTTTTACCAATCTTTAAGAAAGCAGATTATTGACTTCCTCAAGTGGTGGGGGCCAACTAAGAAAGGATTTCTGGGTGGGTATGTGAAGATTGTTGGAGACATGTATGAGGAAGTCACAACTAGTGTTAGGTTGAAAGTTGGATTGCCTCAGGGCATGTACTTCTTCTTTTTCAAGTTCCATCTTCTGTCGAAGGTTGCAAATCATCATTGCTATGCGAACCTTGCTAATCGCTGCTCTAACTGTTCTGAATTATTGCATTCAAACCATTCCCTCAAGTTCTTACGTCAGGATTTTTTTGTCTTCCCACATTTCGCTTTCCTTAAATTTTGCCTTGCATAATAAGTTGTAATAGTCTTTGCCCTTTTATCACATGTCCTAAGTACTCAAGTTTTCATCATTTGACCGGATTCATTTCTTATCCATCTAGTTACTTCCACGTTTGACATTATTTGAATCCATGGTAGTCATAAGAACATTGTTCCAGCTTTTAAGCTATAAAGAGGAGTAGAGAACACGTAACACTGAGCATCCATGACAGTATTCATTAAGGCGTTGCATTACGTTCTGTAAATCATTGTTGTTATTCGTCATTATCACTGTGTCGTCTGTAAAACGCAAGTTATTCAAAACTTCTCCATTGATAGATATAGTCTATTGACTGTTCTGCCAATGTTCATTTTGAGGGTTAGGGTAAGGATTTTTTATTTCGAAAGGATTGAACATGAGTGTTCCTGTTTGGGATATTGTGACCCTCTTCAAGTTTGCTTTGATTGTTGTTGGTGTGGCACGGTACAAGGCAGAACAGCGCCAAAAAGGCACTGTGGTAGTGATCGTGGCGTGTGTAGTGGAGCAACTTGGAGGCTTTTGAGATGGAGTCGCCAGTTGGATCAGAGGTAGAAGGTTTTTTTATGTGGTGTTATTATAGTTATTATAGTTTATTACATTTATTTATATTAAAAAGACCAAGTCTCTGGTTACTATTGTTCCTGTAACCGAGTTGTCGACGGAAGCGCCAACGGCGAACTTGCTTCGGTAGCAGAAAGTGGACCCCCTTTACCATCATGCCAGTGTGACTGTTGTGTGAGTGAATGATTTTTGTTTGACTCTGAGAGCACTTCTTTACATACCGCATTACTGTAGACGTTGAAAATTAGTGGTGACCACGCAACTGCTAAAGTCTCTATTCATGATTATATTTCGCTATGCTTATTTTGTATCTTGTTGAGCGAGGGCTCTTAACAGTCTTTAATTTCACTCTTATTGACAAAACCGGGTTGTGAGCGGATGATATGTCTGCTGCTGGATAAATTTTGAATGATATTCTAAAATTTCTATATCTTCCGTTGTAAAAATCTTAATCTATTTAACTTCTGACTATTTTATTGCTATGGTCAGCATATTTATAATCTACGTTTAGAAAGTTTGAACAACGTATTTGCTCTCCGAGTCCATATCGCCCCACACAATTCTCCAGTTCTCCTTGACACACTGTAGCATTTAAATCACCCATTATATCATGTCTTTTGACATGATGATATACTTGTAATAGCTGAAGATCTATATCAAGAAACGACTCGTTGTGGCTACAGAAAATGTAGGTTTAAATATAAATATCTCGAAAACAAAAATCATGACCCATGATTTGGTACCCAACCAGAACATCAGTATTGGTGGGAAAGAAATAGAAGTAGTAGATAGATATAAATACCTGGGACATGAAATTATGATTGGCAGGGATAGCCAGACTCATGAACTGAAGAGAAGAATCGGCCTTGGGTGGCGCATGCATTGGTGGAAAACTAAGAGAAACTTTTAAAAGTGAGCTGCTTACATGCCTAAAGAGAAAGGTATTTGATCAGTGCGTCCTCCCAGTCTTGACGTACGGAGCAGAAACACTTACCTTAACAAAAGCAGCAGCTACCAAACTGAGAGTCACGCAGAGAAGAATGGAGCGGTCCATGTTAGGAATAACTCTGCGAGACAGAATAACCAACGAAGACATCAGGAGAAGAACCGGAGTGACTGACATCATCGAGAGATAGCCAGACTAAAATGGAGATGGGCAGGACACATAGCCAGAATGACAGATGGGCGATGGACGAAGAGGTTATTGGAATGGAGGCCAAGGGAAGACAAGAGAAGCGTCGGTCGACCACCTACAAGATGGACTGATGATTTAAAAACTCAATAAAAACTAGATAAGAGCGGCACAAGATAGACGGGGTTGGAAACATGAGGGAGAGGCCTATGTTCAGCAGTGGACTCTTGAGGCTGGATGATGATCATGTCTTTTAGTTAGCTTTAATACATTGTCAATTTGTACATAGAAGGCTTCTACGCTGTCTTTATCTTTGTCTTCGGTATGTGTATAAAAGGATAAAATTAAAAATGGGTATATTGGGGAAGACTAGGGATAGCACCAATTAATACCAAAATAAGAAAGCATAGGTTAAGATGGTTTAGGTATCATCAATGAGTAGGAGAGGAAAACTAAAGAAAGCCTGAAGAATACGCTAAGGCAGGACATGTGGTTGAGGTAATATTGATATTGATATCCGACCGAAGAGTATTGGATGTCCGCAGAAAATATTACCAACTAAAAAAAAGAAGAAAAATAAATTCTGTTTATGGCATATCCATCAACAACATGGAAATAGACGACGTTATATATTACATACAATATGTATAAAAATAAGTGATATAAATGAAAGAGTTGAAAGGTTTTTAATTTTTAATAGTTATTTAAACCAGAACTTTTTTACAACCCACTCAAAAATATATCCATGACTAAATCAGTGTTAACGGTAATAATGTTTCAATAGTTTTACGAATAGTAATTCATAAATAAACTTAAAAAATATATATTACTTCAATAGTAAAATCCAGTGAGGTCATTTGTAATACCGAGTGACAAATTTATTCTGTGAAGTTAGTAGAATTTCAAATAAATTTTTGTGAGATATCCTTTTGTAGTGGTGAACACTCATACACTCATAAATATTTCAGAAAAGGATTATTTAAGTTTGATTAGATTTAAAACAGACTTATATATTATTACTTGCTTAATACCAACAGTGATTCAATATATTATCTAAAAAGTAATTTTTGTAATACAATCATATTAAATGGTTTTAAAGCATAATACGCCTTTCCATTTGCTTTCTTTTAACTATATTTTTTAAAACCTATGTAAGAATCTGCCAGAATTTTATAGAACCAGATCCAAACACACACTCTATCTCTCCTTGTCTTTCTCTCTCCCTCTTTCCTCTCTACTAAGTTACTGAGTGCCGTGATTTCCTACCATACAAGCAATTATTTCTATCCATCTGCTTCTACCCTGGGCTGCTCATAGGCTAAGAGATTGTCATGCCACTGGCTGTCTGAACTTGTTCTGACCATGGAATGGGTGAGCGACGCCTGCCTTTGTCTTTGTTTCTCGAAATTATGTCTTTTAAAATTATTATTATTGCTTCTTGCAATATGTCCGACAAACTTTAAGATGCCTGTGAGATAAATGGAGGAGAGTCTAGTCTCTAGGAGGATTGGGTGATTGTTCTGTGCGTGAGATCCGATGCGTTCTTCTGCAGCATCACATTTCGAAGGCTTCCTTTTCCTATATATCGATTTTATTGTCCATATCACATACCAAACTCATTGTGGATTAACGAAAGATTGACGAACTAGTTTATAACTTATTTAATTTGTTTATCCCGGAGAATGATTATTTAGACAACTGTGATTGCCCAAACAGTCAGTCTAGAGGTATTTTATAAATCGCAATCAATTCTTTAAGGAGATAAATGCCGGTTGCGTTTCGATTTAATTTGAGTCTCTTACCATTTTCTTACACGTGTTTTGGTCTACCCGTCATCAGAGAGAGTTTGCAAGAAGACTCAAACTAAATCAAAACGCACCGACTACTAAGGCAATTATAGGAAAATAATTAGCAGAGTGTACTACTAGAGACCTCTAGTGAGGAAAGATGAAGTTAAATATCGATAGCAATTAAAGTAAACTGTGTACCCAAGCTTAAGCAAGCCATTCAGCCAAGCAGGTAAGACAAGAGAAGTAGAGGAAGATCCCCTACTCGATGGACTGACGATCTCAAGAAAATGTCAAGAAATTGGATGAAAACTGCTCAAAATAGAGCACAATGGACAAAAATGAGGGGGCCTATGTCCAGCCGTGGACGCAAAGGGCTGGATGATGATGATAATGTTGATAAGCAATGGAAATATGGTTTTGAGAAGAGATACAATTTGCTTTCCTATTGTTCATAGAAGGTTCTGTTCTTTTTTTGTAAAGTATGTTTTTTCACCAGCTTTTCATTGAGCCTACATACAAGTGAATGACTTAAAAAATGTCAAAGTTGTTATAAATGTTTATAAGCTCTATATCTATTTTTTAAACTGTTTTTTAATAAAAAATTTAATAAAATCTTGAATTTTTTTAATATACCTTAAAAACTAGACTGTTTGCAGCTATGTATTGCATCATGGACTGATATTATACTATTTTTGGTTAATTAAAATTTGAATAAATCTTCTAAGAAATAAACCTTTAGACCAAGAAATATAAATAAGGATATAAAATTGTATAAAGTCAATAGAAAGTGTTAAGAAATAATACAATTGTTTGCTTTTAGTTTGATATTAAGCAGTGACGGATATTTACCTTCTATATTTATATTAACTGTCAAGATTAAATCTCAATGGTTACCACTATTGTTGTTGAATAAATTACCAAAATAAATAATACGGTATTTTCTCGGAATTAATAATTGCAATAAATAAATAATTGTATGTACCTTTTACACAATTAGTATCCCACAAAAAGGATTGTGGTTTAATACAACTTCGCCATTAGTAAACTTAAATCGGTTTATTTATTGTGTGTGTCAACTTTTCTTCACGTACTTTTTAAGTGAATCATCTTTATAATACTCGTACATTCGGTGAAATTTTTGGAACGTTTGCAAAGACCTGGAACCAACCTGACAATTCCGGAAGAGTTTCATGTAAAAAACAGGCTATTAAAAAAATAAACCGAGCAAATATAATATATTTCATCGGTTTCATCAATTTTTATCATCATTCATTACTATTTAACTGGGAATAAGCCACAATTAAAGATAAAAATACGTTTATTGACGTTTCAATTTCCACTTCGAAAATCGTTCTCTTTCTTATTTTATATTTCCGTTCGGAAATTCTTTTATCATAATATTCCATGATGCTTTATTTTGTCTAGTGCTATTATTTTGTAAAGAGCTCTGTAAAAATTGCATCTTTTACGCTAAACTATTTCTCAGAGCAGCTTCATCCAACCAGTTCATCATAAATTGTCTTCGATAGAGGCGTTCCATCATCTCAATATCACCTTCATCTATTGGTTGAGCAATTAAGTAACATTTGCAGAAAAAAAAAGGACAAAGAAATTTCCATCGTCAAAGACTGCCTCATTGGAATGAGCACCAGCATTATCCAAAAGAAAAAGCGTCTTTTGTAACTTTTTTTTCCTCAAACAAGACTTTACTTCAGCAATGAACTTTTTATGGAACCGATTTTGGAGGATGTCACAAGTTAATCAAGCAGCTTGCTGGTTATATAGTAGATTTTACTATTTCATGTTTCAAAAAGCGTGAAGATTTCCATTCACAGTCAGCTTCAGTCTACAGCTACCAGACGCATTGAAATAACACTAATATCCGGTCTTACTTTTTGTATACTCTCACCTCATTATGTGCAGCTGAGGCTTTGTTAGTATTGCTCTCCAGTATAACCCCGTTCGTCAGCGTTATAAATTAGAGAAAGTTATTATTATTATTATTATTATTATATAACAAATAAGGGCAAAGGAGCGAGCTCCTATTATGCCCAAAAAGCAAAAATAAACAAAAATAAAATAGATCCTTATAAAACTAATACTAATTATAAAGTTAAGTAGTTAAACAATTAACGAAAATTGAATTGTGACACAATAAATAAATAAATAATGCTGTCCGAGAAAAAATATCCTATCCTATAAAAAAAATAAAGTGCTATCAAGTTTATTTTTAAAGATGTTAACACTAGCTGCCGATATGGTGTCTTGATCCAAATTGTTCCAGATATTAAAGATTCTGTTTGGCAAGAAGTTCGCCCTGGACCTTGCAGTAGTTTGTTCCCTCTTTAATTTGTATCGATGGCCTCTTAATCTATCGTCTTCATTCAAAGTGAATATGTTGTTTAGGTTCCCAAAATTATGTTTTAAAATACGGAAGGACATAATTAGGTCACCTCGAAGACGTCGCTGCTCGAATGTCGTAAGATGAGCCATGAATAGTCTATCTTCATAGTTAGGTCTTACACGGCCGTATGCCAGTCTTGTGGCTTTACGCTGAACGTTTTCAAGTAGGATTTTATCGCGACTAAGATCTGGATTCCACACTGGTCCGGCAAACTCAAGAATAGGTCTAACGTATATTGAGTAAAGTTTACTAACAGAGGTTAGAGATATGCGTGCAAAACACTTACGAATCAAAAACAGTTTCGAGTTAGCACGTTTACACACCGACACTATGTGATCAGACCAATTTAAGTCACTATTAATTATCACTCCGAGATCGTTGTGTGAGGTTACAGAGTTTAAAGGATGTCCATTAATAAAGTACGGAAGTGATGGGTTATTTTTGCCGATATGTAAAACAACGCATTTTTCAATGTTAAGCGGAAGTAACCATTCTGAGGACCATTTGAATATTGCGTCAAGATCTTGTTGAAGAATATGTTGGTTAATAGTTGGATTCACATATAACTTAGTGTCATCAGCGTAAATGGAAACCTTACTGGATACAATGAGCGGAAGATCACTAGTGTAGACACAAAAAAGTAGCGGTCCAAGTACTGATCCTTGTGGAACTCCACTTTTGACTGGCTTATCTAATGAGTGGTTTTCCCCAACACGAACCCTTAAGTATCTGTCGGATAGAAAATCTTGTATCCAAATGTTTAATTTTCCGCGGATACCATAGTGATCCAATTTAGCTAGTAATCGACGTTTTGGAACACGATCGAAAGCTTTGAAGAAGTCTAAGTAAACTACATCGACAGAATTCCGATTGTTTAAAGATAATGACCAATCATGTACACAATGAAGTAAGTTTGTGATCGTTGAACGACCTTTGATAAATCCATGCTGTTGGTGAGGGATGACATTTTCTTGAAGAAGGAACTCGGAGATAGCTTCCGAAATAATCGATTCCATGACCCTGCTGACAATAGGAACCAGGCTGATTGGACGATAATTTTTGCAATCAAGTTTATTACCTTTCTTGAATACAGGAGTAACTGAAGTTAGTAGATTATTTTCTATAATTATGATTTCCACTTTAAAGAAAAATTTCAACATTGCTTCTCCGACAGCACTGAGATTTTTGCCTTAAATGGTAAGCTCACGAATCTCGTGACATTTTTGAATCGATATAACCAACCTAGTGGATGGATCGAAAGTTTTTTTGATTTTTAAGTGTTCGGGAAAAATCTCTTCTTGGGATATTGGGCCAGAGATTGGCACGTCCTCAGATCGTTTATGCAGAAAACACTGGGAAAGTACTTCATCGAGTTGTTGAAAAGTCGATATTTTAAATGATTTCAGTGCAAATATGTTTTCATAAGAGTCAAACTCTATGGCGCAATTTAACCTCACAATTTTGGCGTAACACGCAGTGGCCAATGACAAGCGAATGATTTCCAGGGATTCCCCAAGCACTGACCCTAATGATATTGTATTATTAGTCTCCCTCAAGGCATATAGTGGAGGGAGTTTCCGTCGAGTGATTTACAGTGACGCTATTTCCATAAAACCTTAAAAATGCAATTTGGATAATACGAAATTATAATCCGGATAATCAGAGCTCTGCTGTACTTGTTTTAATATGTCTTTCTGAATTACTAAAAAATGATCTTTTCATTCGAACTTTACTAATGTATTTTATTTAAAAATGGTCTGACTAAAATCAAATCTAAGAATTTACTCGTATATTTTTAAATATTACTTCGAAGTGGAACATCTGTAACTGTTTTGACTGTTAGTTCCTAAAACCCGATTAGATAATTTCTAAAGTGACACTTTTGCATCTGGCGGGTCATTACACTGGACAACAGGTTTAAATTATTAAGTGTGTATAATTGTGGAAGAAAAATGATTCAAGTTTAATCGGACGGCGTAGGTGTCCAGTCTCCGTGTTTCATTTTGTTCTAGAAATCGAGGATTCTTAGAAGATATTAATATCTGCTCAATCTGTCCCGATTTGCATAAAGAAAAAATGGGGATTACAACGGCTTAATTCTTGCAAACAATAAAAATATACTAAACGATAATATGGTGCTGCAAAAATCTATTTAAACAATTAATATGAACCATAGCACCTGTTGTTACTTTGTGGTATTATTTTCGAATGGGAATTAGTCCAGTCGTCACATATTTGACCACTAAAAGTTATATGAACAAGCTAAATTTGACTGAGAATGACAATGTTAAGACCCCAAAAATATGCACAAAAGTTTACCATTCCTACCTCCCAGCTTTCCACTAAAACCCACCCTCACAGTGGGTTTACGCCAGATTTACCCAGAATCTGTACGCCATAGTAAAAAATATTTCAAATTAAAATGTAGCTGTAGAGATAATTTTGAACAAAAATGTTTATAAGCATTTTTTGTGTCTAATGAACCGTTCTCTCAAGAATAATAGTTATGCGCGCGAAAACAATTTTAAATAAAATTTGTATCAATTCGACGGTAAAAATTCGATATCTTTTGGATCAAAGTGTCCTATCGACAAAAATCAAAATGTGTTTTAAAGGTGAAGAGTACAGCTTTTGTATGCAATTATTGTATTTTCAGCAAATAAAGTCAGTTTCTATGACTTTATATACTTTTTTTTCGAAAGCACATGTTTCTGATTATGTGCATTAGGACTCTTTAACAGAATTTAACTAAGTAGTAACGATTATATTTCATTTTATCCTTGTCGTACGCTATTTGTTCAATTGTAATTTTGTAAAATGGCAATGAAATTAAACCCTTTTGATGTGCCTCTAATGCAAGCTGTTTCTGGTATTTTAGTTTATTGGGCATATTGGCGGCTTTGTTGAATAATTTTATAGAACACAGTAAATGTATTGACCACATTCAAAATAATGACAACTATTTGACACAGCAGAAGATACATTTAATTGGAGGACCTAAGATCTAGAACACACAAGCCGCCATCGAAGCAATAAGTATCATTTATTAATTGTTAAGCTTTGGCAGGGTTAATTATTGTTTTTTATTCTTTTAGTATCGAGAGTATCGAGAATGGAAAGAATCAGGAATGAGGAAATACGAAACCGTACAGGAATTAAAGAGACTCTTTCAGATAGAATACAAGGAAGGAAATTACAATGGTATGGTCACGTGATTAGAATGGAGGAGGAGCGGTGGCCAAAGAAAGCCTTAATGTATGTTCCGCCAGAAAGAAGGAAAAGGGGAAGACCACCAAATTCCTGGAGAAGAGAAATTACAAAAACAATGCAATCTAGAGGCTTAGAACTCTGAAGGAGGACTTAGAAGGACCTCTGCTTCCTTCCACTTTTCCTTCCATTATAAGTCGTAGGAAGTTGTATTTTTCTTCTCACCACATCTCAACCACCTCTCAAAGGCTCATACGCCTCATACTTGTAATTCGAAGAGTCCATGTTTCCACTCCGTATAGCAATATGGATCAAATAGATGTTTTTACAAATTTGTATCGGATATCCAACGATAACGTAGAGTTTATTAGAAATTTTTTCATTCGTTGAAATGCGGACCTAGCATATTCTATATGAGCACGTATTTCGACCTCGTGGTCAAGATCGTTTGTTATCCAGCAAACAAGATAATGGAATCTTTGTACTGGTCCTATATATTTGTTATAGATACGAATATTAATGTGTTTCTCACTTCTATGAACGACCCCGCACATAATCTTTCCGCATCAGACAGCAACGATGCCTCGAGTCACATAGTGTATCAGTATTCTAAGTTTACTTCTTAATAATTTAGTTGACCATGTATGGTACAACCATCACACAGGGTACTACAGGCGAACCTTTAGCATAGCTGCAAAGGCAGCGTCCACACAACTGACTGTTGCTATGAGACACATCCGTTGTGGCGTTAATACAAAAGTCATATAAGTACCAAGGACAAATTATGTCTGCCGTCCTAGTTAATGAAATGTGGACAATAAGCTGTATGCTGCAGTACCACCGGTATAGAACACAAACTTTCAAAGGATAAAAGTACCCAGCTTTTTCACAGTTTCAGTGTTGATTATCATATCGAGGTCAACATGTAACGAGGTAATGTATGAGGTATTTTTTATACCGAATGCCACACTTTCCTTTGCCTTTTAAATGAGACTTGTTAGCGCAGTTTCTCCTAAATAATTTGCTGATATTGTAAATAGAACAAGGAGATTATTTCTTCTAAATATAATTTAAATAAAGTAATCATCAAATAAAAGAATGAATTGTATCTATATAAAAAATATAATGTCGGCTCTATAAAAATATAAATATCGAGTATCGCAAGAATAAAAAACTCTAAAATAAATACAAATTTGGTCAAAAAATGATTTAAGAAACATTACAAAATGCTTCAAAATAAATAAAAAAAGTTTTGGAGATGCCGGGGATCGAACCCGGGGCCTTTCACATGCAAAGCGAACGCTCTACCACTGAGCTACATCCCGCACACTTATTATCACAAACACTACGTATCTACTTCAAGACTGATATTATTAGACTGATAAATTAGAAATAATAATAAATATAATAATTTTAAAATTTACCTATTTACAAACTTTGATAAAATTTAAAACTAGATATAAATACTGATGAATATGAGCTCGAGAAAGAATTTGTTTGAATTTACATTTAATTGCCTTAAAAATATGTCTGTAAATAAACGAGGAAACAAACTAAATTTTTCTTCTACTTATTAATTATTATTCTACCGTCTGTGTCGTATAATGTATGTAAAATATATGATAATAAATGAAAAACGAATAAGAAATGGAAAAATTAGAATAAGATGTAGAATAAAAAAATAACAACTAGTAGATCGAACACAGAATGTTAACAGGAATGAATCAATATGAGGATATATCGTTACAAAATCGATTCATAAGAGTGATAAGAAAACCTATCGCCAAATTGAAGGACAATAAATATAACTCCAAGAAAAAGTGGTGAGAAAGATATGGAATATCAATCACTGGAAGCTAACACCTCAGCTTCAATTGATTGATCTCTGTTGTATTTTATTATCCGCATATACATTGAAGTGTAATGTGTTTATTTTATTTTAAAAAAGTTTTGGAGATGCCGGGGATCGAACCCGGGGCCTTTCACATGCAAAGCGAACGCTCTACCACTGAGCTACATCCCCACATACGAGTAGGATTGTATCTGTCAAGATCCAGCAAATAAAGCGTCTTTCAAAGAATATAGACGCTTATTCTTAAATTAAATAATGTTAAGTATTATTTTTAATATCCAATTCTCTTTATCGAGACTAATAATTAAATATGGTAAACGATATTTTAATCACTTAAATTTAATCTTAGATAAAAGCTTATTACCATTAAGGAGGCCTAGGTTCTAATTAACGAAATGGTATCATATTTACCTGTTTTTTACACCTGTTACCCTATGTAGGGCCTACACAGTATTTAGTATATGTTTTGATTTTAGTTTATGTTTTCTCTCTGGGGTACATTTTTATTTTTAATCCAGTATTTGCTGTTACTGACGTTTGAGCTTCCATCGATGGAACGCATCATATCTCATTATCTCTCGCAGTATGGTACTGTGTTACTATGATTTTTGGCGTCAACGTTATTTTTGAATGTTAGTCCTTTATCCATTATTACTCCTAGGTATTTAGCATCGCTTTTTCATTCGATGGGTTGTTTTGTACTGTCAGGTGTATATTTTATACAGTAGTGGTGACAGGACTTGTCCTATCCGAACTCTGAAGCTCCCGTTGCTCAAGTACGAAGAGCCTCGTCTCGTCTCGCCTGAGTCTCGTGCTCCACTGTGTCCATAGCCTCTCATTTTGTAAATTAGCCCTTTATGCCAGACTTTATCGAAAGCTTTGCTTACGTCCATGAATGCTGCTCCTGTATATTGTAAATCCATCTGCTATGTACTCTGTTAGTCCAAGTAATTGTAGCTCGCTGGAGTGTTTTGTCCGGAATCCAAATTGTACCTCTGGTATTATTCCTAGCCTGTCTGTTTCTGCTTTGAGTCCGCTGAGGAATACTTTCCCTACAATCCTACTGATTGTTGAAAGTAAGCTTATCGGTCTGTAGTTTTGCGGAAACGAGTCGTCCATTCGTGGTTTTGGTATCATAATGACATGTCAGTTTCTACAGAGCTTTATGTCATTTATTTAAATCTTACATATTAAAAAATAACATAAACAATGCATAACAAATTAAATATATCGGATTGTGTAGCGTTTTTTAACAGAGCTTTTTATATGATGGCATGTATCCTATATCTAATTTTCTATATAAATATAATCATGTAAAAAAATGAAGCCTCTCGACATTTTCTCCATTTTTATAAAAAAAACAATTTACAATTACCATTACCAATACAATCTACATCCTCTGGGTCTTTACACAAAAAATCTATCTCACATATGGGATGTAGCTCAGTGGTAGAGCGTTCGCTTTGCATGTGAAAGGCCCCGGGTTCGATCCCCGGCATCTCCAGCTTTTTTGTTTATTTTATATTTTAGTTTCTTATTAAAAATAATTAAAAGAAGTAAATCAAATTCAGAGAAACATTTCGACATTTTAATTTGATTTTTAACACATTTTAAATTCGGAATTTTTCTTTTAAGCAAGCGATGTTTGTAGAAATAAACCATTTCACAGCAAATAATGGTAAAGCAAACTAAAAGTAAACATTTGGAGATGCCGGGGATCGAACCCGGGGCCTTTCACATGCAAAGCGAACGCTCTACCACTGAGCTACATCCCCATGTCAAAAATAAACTGAGCCAAGCAAGTAAAACAAACTGAGCACAGTGCAATATAAATTTCACAATAATTTTTAAAATATCCCACAAATAAAAATTAATTAGATATACTGGGGATTGAAATACAGGTGTACCGATAAGAAGATCCTTCCTTAGGATGCTTTGTCCTCTTCAAGGAATGGATACATGCTCCATTCTGTCGAATAGGTTTTGGTAGTGTATAAAACATATGTTAGAGCAGTAGATATCACAGTTAACGTTTCTATATCTTTAAAATAAACTCTGAGTGAAGAATAGAAAGCCTCTAGCAGCCCCTGGCTGGTCAATCTTAGGAAATGGATTGGAAGTCAACTGATCTATTTCGAGCTGCTGTGGGTAGAATAAGACGGCCAATGTGACCGCCAACATATCTAGAGGATAGACACCTTTAGAAGAAGATGAATAGGGCTTCTCGTGTACCCAAAGCGTTACGAAATCAATTTGAATCCGTAAAGCATGTACATCTCATTTTGTGGATCCCACTTAAGAAGTATCTTTAGTAGGTGACTCATAAAACTAATTCTATAGTTGTTTGGTAGATAGTTTTAAGATGATTGGTAATGTTGATCTAAGTCAGCCTTGAGAAATTTTACCTGTGTTCTACATGTCACGTAATTTACTTCATCAATTGTAAATGAAAGGCCTGGTGCTCATCTTTAAAGGGCTTTTTTCTGTCCTATCAAGTATTTGAAGAGAAGAATGCAGATGTCTTTGAAGAATATTTCACACAAGTCATCGAGGTGATTCCAGAAAATGCCTTTGGAGGTTTCCCCTCTCATCATGAAGACTTGTGGTAGCTTGAATTAAAATGAAACGTTGTTTATCTATATGGCTGTTATAGTAACATAACATGCCGGAGTACGCTAGTAGCTGCCACTATATGAATAACAAGAAGTCAGAAGACTTCTTTTCGATGGCGAATTAGGTGAACTGCGAATTCAAGCTTGCTGGAAGCTATTGGATGTTAGGAGTAACCTTTTATTCGATAATACATCTACAGTTTACCCTTGCAAAACACCATATATTGCACTATTTACGTATAGAAAACACGTTAACATGAAAGTAGAAATGCGCGTAGAAGAATGGTGGTGCTTGAATTGAAAAGAAATGCATTCATTACAATATTTGTGTTGTATTTTTTATTTTTGATAAACATGTTTTTAATGTTTTATGTAATAAATGTAAGAAGCATAATGTAGATATTATGTAGTATTCAGATTATCTTAGTAAATAATGTGTATCTTTTTATTTATCCATGAGATTCTCTCCATAATAGTCACCTTCCTATATGAGCCATTTGTGCAACAAATATTGTTGGTCTATATTTTGAGGATTTGCAATAAAATATTACTGGAGATGCCGGGGATCGAACCCGGGCCTTTCCATCGAGCAATAAGACAAAAGAGGGAATCTAATCGTTATAAAAAGGAGACCAAAAAAGTGGCCTCTGATGGCGGACACATCCGGAAATGCAAATGCGCCAAATTTAAATTTTCGACACTTATCAACAGTAGCTATATAATATTATTTCAAAATGCGTCTTAGACGAGAAAGTTTTAATTAATTATTAACGATAATAGTCTAAAATGCGACACAATTGTTAAAAAACTTCAATATAAATAAGATTTCATGTGACATTTGGGACAAACAATAACATAACCCAACTAAATTTGATGTCAAACAAGAGAGAGACTCTCTATCCTTGTCTAAAGTGGCCTCCTCAAGATGGCACTTCCTGTCTATCAATATGTTTACCCCTTCTACCTTTACATTCCCTCTTTTGTCTTATTGCTCGATGGCCTTTCACATGCAAAGCGAACGCTCTACCACTGAGCTACATCCCCATATTAACAACATCTCAAATAACCATAACTCCACTATGGCACAGAATTAATAACCACACAGAAGCGAATCTCCTTGATGTTGTAAGTTGTAGGGACCAAGATATTTGACCAATTAATTGCAAAACTTACACAATTATACACTGAAAAATAAGTATTTTTACTTACACTTATACGTTCTTCGTGTGAGTAAAAACACTTGTTTCTTAGTGTATAATTTTCTAAGTGATACATAATGTCAAATATCTTGGTCCCCTACAACATCAAAGGAACCGACTATCAATACAACTAAAATATTACTGGAGATGCCGGGGATCGAACCCGGGGCCTTTCACATGCAAAGCGAACGCTCTACCACTGAGCTACATCCCCATATTAAAACCGTTTTACATTAGTATAATCACAATGTTATGTTTATTTCACAGTAAATATAAATAAAAATATAACTTGGAGATGCCGGGGATCGAACCCGGGGCCTTTCACATGCAAAGCGAACGCTCTACCACTGAGCTACATCCCCGATAACACGGTTACTTGGTCGAGCCATTGGCGGGTACATCCACTTTTATATTATCAAATGATTGAAGGTGAACAACTAATTATCATTTAACATTTCTGCTTAACAACAGTTTTACGAATATTTTTTTACAGCAATCAGATATCAGTAACAGTTTACAGACCGTAGTGTGCAAAGTTTGGCCAAATGCAAAATTTGGTTACTGTTACCACCAGAAACTTTTAGTTTTGTTCCGATGTCGTGGTTTCATTAAACAAGACAAAAATTTTTTTACTCAATTCTCGGATGGTTTTATCAAGTCTACCAAACGTATACATGCGCTACATTCTATCTATTTCAAACTTCACAAATGACTTAAGAAAATACCTTAATATCACCAACTGGTGATCTATATAACGTTAAAATGCAGAAATTATCATTTAGAGAAATTCCAACACATTCAAAATTCATATAAACGTTATAACATGCTAAAAAAAGTCAATTTTGTTTCTCTCTCTGATTTTTTCTTGATTTTTTTATATAGACATGACTCTGTCTGTTTTTTAATGTGCCTCCAGTAAGTTGTCATTACATCGTTTTCGTGGTCTTCCTATTGGGGAACCACCTCTTGCCGTCTTTACTACTCTATTTGTCTGGAGGAACATGGGTTCGCCTATCTCAGCACCAATAGCAAACTTAGTATTGTAAATATTAGAAACAACAGTCATCTTTAAATTTAAATACAACATGCATTTCTACAAACAATATGTTATGACTGCTTCCTCTGCATTTTGGATCATGAAATCGATTATACTATTCAAATGTTCAATAATTTCCATAATAACATTAAATTTACTTATGAACTAGAAGATACTTTTCTTGATTTAAGTTTAGGGGTGCTCCTTTTTTGCAGAGCGAGAGGTGTGGTAAACGTGAGGACGAATGCGTGTGAAGTTGTAGAGGTGGAGTTCTAAAAAGCTGAGGTTCTAAAAAGCGTCTTATGAAGGTTTTATAGGTGTGCAATAATTTTTTAGTTGACGTCGACTTTTTACCGCACAGCGCTGTCAGGAGTCTAGATCTCTTTCTTACCCTGTCTAGGGTGTTTTAAATGTCGGTTTCTCCAGTTGATAGTCCTGCTAAAATGAACTCCCATATACCACTCCGATTTTCCGAGAATAAGGTCCTCTCCTAGCAAGGTTATCCGGCCATGAACATCACAATAATTGGGAGATTTAAATAATATGAGTCGTGTTTTGAGGCATTTGTAGTCAGTCTCCATTTATTGCAACATCTAATAACTCGGTCTAGGTAGTTTTGAGCTCTTTTTTTAAATACAGACATTTGTCCACGCACTCTATGTGGCCCTGACGTGAGGAGGGCAATATCGTCAGCATACAGAAGTATGCTGGGCTTCCTATCTATACGTAGGGCGGGGATCTCACTGTTGTAGACTGTGTATAATATTGGAGCAAGAATTGAGTCCTGGGGTATTCCAGCTTGTGAAGTGAAGGATGAGGATAAAATTTTGCCAACTTTGATCCGGATCGTCTGATTAGAGAGATAGGAATTTATTAGTTTTAGGGAACACACAAACGAAAGGTGTGGGCAGTCTAACAAAGTGAAGTTTTTTCGACCAGGCCTGGTGCTGGGAACCATTCTGGAATAATTCTGGACGTCTAGGAATGTGCCTATGACGTGTTTTCTTTCATTAATTGACTGTGAAATAAAAGTTGTTGCTTCGACCAATGCATTTTGTGTGGAATGTCCAGCCCTGAATCCGAATTGGTAATTAGGAATGGCGAATTGAGCGTCTAGGAATTCTATGAGTCTCTTCTTAGGATCCTCTCTTAGATTTTACCTAGGGTGCTCAGTAGTAGAATGGATCTATACGATTCAGGGTTGGTTGGGGGTTTCCCTTGTTAGGGAAACATGACATTGCTGGTCACTTTTCATGAGATTGGAAAAAAACTCAGCGTAAGACATGCATTGATTAAATTCTTGAGCAACGGGATTATATTCTCTGGAAGATTTTTGAGGCATCTTCACCCGACCTCATAAACGATTCGAGTTGACAACTCCAGTGTTGTAAATTGTGGTGAAAAGCATTACTTGTACGGATTTTTAAAAAAGTGAGGAATTGATACTAACACTGAGAATTTAGTGATGAGTTTTAGTGATGACTTTGACATAGAATAGTTTTCACACCAGATTATTTTGCATTCAAAACGTATTAATGTAGAACTGGAAATACAATAATGCCGTAAATTTTAGATTTAAAATTGAATTTGAATTTTTTTTCCGTCTTAAGTTTCCGTTTTTGAAGTTTCTGTCAATGGAATGAGAATAAATTGTAAATAATAATTTCTATTATTTTTTAATTTTGTGCAAAAAAAGGGAATCTCTGATAAGAATTAAACCCTAATCTGTTGGTCAATAGACCAACTCTCTAACCATTTACCAACTCCACACAAAATAATTGTTTTCGGCCAGAATGTAACTTTTAATTTAGTAAAATATTTTAGTACTGAAGTCAACTAGACACGTATAAGAACTAGCTTTATCTCGTATTATCTCACAACTTAATATGTCTTCCATGTTTTGCATTATTTTCCGGGTCTTAACGCACTCATCACTGTATAATAAAATAAACTTAATGGTCATTAATAACATTACTCCACCGTTTATCTATCTGCTTCGTGAAAGGTATGACCTAGCTATAATCAAACATTGTGATCAGACATTTCAATAGGAAAAAATATCAAATAAAAGTTTTCTGCCATACATTAAATATAATTCTGTGGTCGCAGGGTAAAAGTTCTTAAGTCAGAAATCAGTGTATCGAGATATACGAGGTTGAACTATTTAGACATTTCTCCAGAATCATAACTTTAAAATCGTTACTAAATGTAAGAGTTTAACTGTATATCAGTTTTAGTTTATTGTTTATCTAGGAGTGCATAGCTAACTAGTTCAATTTTTTTTTAATTCATAAAAAAAATGACTTAAGTAGTTATGTCCCAATGGGTTATATGACTTAAGTTTTTTAGTTCACTGATCTCAATACATGTTTTATGAAAAAATGGCATCTGTAGTCGTTATTTATTGTCTTATATATTAAAAATAAATAACAAAAACGTATTATATAGTAAATATTTAATAAAATCATACAAACTAAACATTTTTTGATCACTAAGGAAAAAAATCTTAAAAAATAAATTAATATTACTCATCATCAGAGGTGACGCTATCCTTTGTTCTAGACCCAGAGATTTTTAGGTTTTTATAATAGTCATGGAACACTGGATTTATTAAATGTAAAATGCTGACCAAGTCTGCTTTTTTCTCTTTACTTATAGGTAAATACTCAGTATACTGAATTGCAGGCCTTAAATCTGTAATATTTTGTCCTCTTCTTAGAAAAGAAATTTTTTTAAAAGGCTCATCTAATTCTAGAGACCTTTTATATAACAAAGTACACCTATTTTCTTCTTTTAAAAATCGCATCCATTGTATATCATGCCACACAAATTTATTATTCTCGTTATCTTTTGTTTTTAATTGCAGTTCTTTGGCATATAATTGCTTAAAATCTAAGAAATCTGGTTGGTCCATATCTACTACAACATATTTCGGTCCCATTGATCGGATTAACTGAGACCAATCACGTGGATGATGAATATCCATGGATGTCTTCTTTTTATTCTTTTCTATATTTGCATGCACTGTGTCACACTCCATATGTGAATGTCCACTTACCATAAATTTGTGATCTATAGACTGCAAAGTAGAAGAGTTTTGTAACGCTGAAAAACACATTGCAGCTATATGTGAATTTCTATTTTGACCTGTACATGTGTCAGAATACATGATCAAATCAGTTATATCTGGTGAAAGTTGAGAAATATATCTATATACGCATGAACCAATCTGGTTACCACCTCGTCCTGCGATTGTTTCATTCCAGATAAAATTCCAAGCTACTCCTGTGTCACCTTCATGGACTGTTAAATTATATACAGCCAATTGACGTTTATAAAATATTATAGATGAACGTAGATAAGGAGTTTGTAAGACTTGTTGCAAATCAAAAGTTACCATTTTAATTGAAGGATTTTTTATTGCGTCAGCTTTATCCTTTGATTTTGCTTCAAAATGTTTGTCAGCTGCAGTTTTATGTCTGTTCCATTCAATTACGAGATCTTGTTTTTCTAGTTCATCTTTACATAATTTCACTTTTAGTTTGAATGTATCGCACGTATTGCATGTATCATTATGGGGCACTTTGAAACTTAAATTCATTTCCTTAAAAATATTTCTATACACATTGTAGGATACTGGGTGATCCGTTACTAATTCTTTGTAAAGTAAATACATTACAGAAATATTTAAATGAGATGGAAGATACTTTTTTTCAGTATGTCTTCTGCTGTAATGGCTTTCATATCTTGGGAACGAATTTATATGATTGATGATTTTATCTTTTCTTTCCTGTGTAGTTTTTGTTACTGGTGAATGTCTTCCTCGATTGTCAGTACTTATAGTTGCTCCATCGGAATTTTTCAGTATTTTGTTAAGTTGAACTTTGATGAACCCTTCTGTGATATCAAAAGTTTTCATAAAACATACTTTACATATTTTATGGAATTCTCCATCAATTTTAATATTGTAGGTATATGTCAACTCTCTTTTGCGGTTGTTAGTATCTGAGCGTATACGAGTTGTTGCCTTAAGCTTGGACGTAATCAAGCTAACAATATAGTCTGCTCGACGATCGTGACTTCCTAAAGACCAAAAACCAGAAAACAGCTCTTGTCGTTTAGCCGTCTCAAATCTAATACTACAATTCAATCGACATGGTAATAAATCTTGACAAAATTTACCCCGTACTTCTTTACCACTCTCTGTGACATATAGTTGACCAGTATTTCTGCAAATCTTCCTTGTTTCTCTAACAATCCTTGATCGTTTAGAAGGGACTGTTTGAACTATGTCTGTGGTTCTCTTTGTTTTTACTGCTGTAGTACTTCCTCCTGTGTCTCCATTTGGGGCACTAGTAGCTTGTGGTGTGGTAAGTTCATTTTTCTTCTGTCCTGCAACATTGTTATCTAAATTGTTCATTGAAATGTCTAAATTTGATTCGTCTAAATCTGGAATGTAATCTGGGTCCTTGTCTTCATCATCACTATTATGAAAAGGATCCTCAAACTCATTTAAAATTTGCCCTAAAAAAATATGAAACGCTATTAAAAGAAAACACGAAAAAACAAACTGCAGCTAGAAAAATAGTTTTGTTAAACTCTGTTTCCACTTACATTTATCTTTTGAGACACTCTGTATATCATCACCCCATGTACTGCTTGATGCTTGACTGTTGCCTGATATACATGTCTAGGTCATATCCTCTGGGTCTTTGTATTTATCATCACTATTATGAAAAAGATCCTCAAACTCATTTACGGTTTGCCCTGAAAAAATGTGAAGTGGTATTAAAAGAAAACATAAAAAAACAAACTGCAGCTAGTAAAATATGTTTGTTAAACTCAGTTCTACTTACATTTATTTTTTGAGGCACTCTGTATACTATCACCCAATGTACTGGCTGTTGTTTGACTGTTGTCTGATGTGCATGTGGTTGCCTGGTTTTTATCTGATAAATAAAACAAATATGTCAAAATCAAAACCAAATTATATTTATATGAAATCAATACAAATCATAAGTTTACTAGCAACAAATTTAAAATAATGTACGTGTTAAAAACGTTGCAATTTTGTAAACTAATAAAATATAATCATAATCTCACTAGTATTTTACATAGTAATAATAATTATATTATGTAATACTTACAGCTATATTGTTTAGATAAACCCATTAGGGCTAGTTTCTTTCCTCTTGAAAAACTATCCATTTCGTTATAAACTATTATAGTTTAGATAAAATACAAACTTTTGTAACACAGAACACAGTGATAAACAAGCTTCTAAAACATAAACGGTCAATCACAGTAAGAAATTTGATTCTTATGTGATGCTAATTCAAGGTTGCCAGCAATTTTTATAACCGGGTATAACTTCCTAAATTGTCATAGGAACTTTTGCTCAAAATTTCATAAGCGAATTAGTTCTTATGTCACTAAGGTTGTTTTACCCAAATACAAACAAACAATATTTGACTTATGTTATTATTTCCTCAATTGTATTGTAGAAACGAATCGTTATATAGGACTCAGGTTTTTTTACCCACAAATATAGATAGCCACCTATCTGTTGGTCCATTAAACTCAAAATGGCCAAAACTTGACTTAAGAACTTTTACCCTGCGACCACAGAATTATTAACTGGAACTATTTCATAATAATGATTAGTGTCTTATGCAAAAAAGCAATTTACCACTTGAAACAAGTGCATAAAAACTTCCGCCTACATCCTACTACTCATACGGATATTCATGTATAGTAAGAACGGATTCATGAATGAAATTGTTGATGCGATACTGCAAAATGAGTCACTGCTTAAAAATCGTCTAAAGAAATTAAGTAATAAAAACTGGACAATCAATGCACCAGACTTTCGCATGATTCACGGGCCGATCTCGATTCGTAGAACACAAAACTAAGTAAGTAATAATTGATTGAGTGAATCATCGATGAGAATGGTGGTGTTGTAATTGAATAATTTAACAATAACTTTGTAAATGATAGGGAAGTGACCAGGTATATTACGACACAAACATTTTAACTTCTTCTTCCTTTATATAAACAATTTTGCTCAATTGTTCATTGGTGGGTTGTTGACTCTTTAACTTATGTCAAAAAAGAAAATATCAAAAAAGACACTGGATATTCGCAAACAATTAAATATAAAGAAATTATGAACGTACCCTTATGAAGATTTGAATAAAATAAATGAATTTACGAACAGAAATTCCACTTTAAATACACCAGAGAGATGCATAAAAAATTATTCCTTTTCTGTTAACAACATTTGAAATACTAAGATTTCCTACTTAGCAAAACTAAATTCAAATTTTTACCACTGTGCTTTCTACAACTTGCAAAGCCGACAGATTGATAAATTAGTCAACAAGGGAATCAATGATTTGCATTCCACATGCCGTTCATCACAGCAAAATTTCTTTGTGAATTTAGTTTCTGGTACTTGAGTAAAAAACTAAAACAGAAAACCTGTATTATATTTAATTTTAATGCAGGGCATCTGATAGCCGCTTATACGTATTTTAAACCTCATTAGGTATGATCAGTAACTGCATATGGCGCTCTGATGATATCTAATGGTGTTGAAATACGTATAAGCGGCTGAAAATACCCTGCATTGAAATTAAATCTAATACCGGCTTTCTGCCTTTTCTATTACTTTAAAGTGAAACTGATATGACTAAAGGCAAGAGTGGCCAACTGACAAATCCCTTGAATGGACTTAAAGTAGGCCATGGGCATTCTATATGTGTATAGAGTAGATATGGGTCTGAATACGGGGAATAGAATTGAAACAAGTGCACCCTCGACTAAGGGAGTAAACCCTAACAGAAAATCCTGGTCCTCCTGGTAGGGGGTTGGGACGTAGAGCCTGCTCCTCTTCACCCGTGAAAAACTTACTGCAAAAAATTCTAAAATCCAGCCTCGGAATATGGACGGGAAAAAACGAAAACGACGTAGCAAACGAACAAGGACTTTGAATATAAATACATGGAATATCCAAGGGTGGAGAACCAAGTCAGACGAAGTCATGGCAGAAGTAAAGAAAATAAAATCAGATATCACGGTTCTTACCGAAACAAAGAAAAAAGGCCAAGGTAGTGAAGACATAGGAGGTTTTATACATATTTATAGTGGAGTAGAGAAAGACAAAAGAGCACAAGCAGGGGTATCAATATTGATTAAAAAAGACTTAAAAGGAAACCTGAAAAGCTGGGAGCAGATCAATGAGAGAATTATTAGAGTATCTATTACGTGGAAAGGGCACGACCTCGAGATCATTGGAATATATGCTCCGTCAGAAAATGCATCAAAAGCAGCTAAACAAATATTCTACGAAACTTTATCGGAACTCATTGAAAATATAAATAGCCGCAAAGAAATTGTGCTGTTGGGAGATTTTAACGCTTGGACAGGAACAAAAATAAATGACAAAGTCGTAGGAAAATATGGTGACGCTAAAACAAATGAAAATGGGGAACACTTAATCGAATTCTGTGAACAGCACTCTCTGAAAATCCTAAACGGATTCTACCAACATAAAAACATACATAAGTACACCTGGGTTCAACCAACGAGAAACACAAAGTCAATTATAGATTATGTCATCACAAAACAAGAAACACACATACAAGTTGAAGACATAAGAGTACTAAGAGGACCGGAGTGCGGAACTGACCACTATATGGTAAGATCAAAATGTTACCTACAGTATCGACCTCGGCTACTACATCAAAATGACAACCAACTAGCTCAATCAAAACCCCTGGAATCGAATCTACCTAAATACAATATTGATGCACTGCAAAACGACTCGACATCATTCTTATATAAGCTGCGACTTAGCCAAAAATTGGCAAACCTGATCTACTCCTCAGCCCAGAATACCTATAAAGAGATAATCAATAAAATCAATGAAGCAGCTTACGAAGCGCTCGGCACAATCCAAAAGAACAAAAAGAATACTCCATTGTGGTGGACAAATGACATCGCCAATGCAGTACACAACAAGAAACAAGCATATCAAAAGTGGCTGCAAACAAATGATCCAGATGATAGACGAACATATGCAAGATTAAACAGAGAAGTAAAAAACTTAGTAACTAAAGCAAAAAATATTTCCTGGGAAAGTAAATGCGAAGAACTCAACAAATATATAGGGTCAACAAGATCAAGAGAAGCATGGAAAACGGTAAAAAATCTGAGAACAAACAGAAAAGAAACGAGTAGAATAGATTTAATAGAAGAAAAATCTTGGATCGAACACTACTCACAACTTTTAACTGAAACAAGACCTCAATTCACGAACATCAGTACAACACCATATGAACTGGAATTCAGTGAAGACGATGAAATAACAGTACAGGAAGTCGAGAATGCAATACGAACTCTAAAAAATGGGAAGTCATGCGGACCACAAGGTATACCAAATGAATTATTAAAACATAGCCCACAAGTATTACGGGAATTACTGGCGTATGTCTTCACCTTATTCTATAATGGACACGACTTACCACCGGAGTGGACAAAAGCACATATTAACAACATATACAAAAAAGAGATAGAAAGAATTGTTCAAACTATAGGGGCTAAGTGTCATAAATTCACTCTCAAGACTGTATGGAAAAATAATAAAAAATAAAATTGAAAAAGAGATGACAGATGTAGAAGAACAGAATGGCTTTCGTGCAGGCAGATCCTGCATGGACAGTATATTCTCTCTAAAGCAAGTTATCGAAAAAAGATTAGCCCACAACCTTTCAACTCATATAGTCTTTATAGATCTGACAAAGGCATACGATAGTGTACCACTTTCAATGCTTTGGGTAGCAATGGAAAAACAAGGAATAAGCAAAAAATATATACAAGCAGTACAACAGCTCTACAAAAATATGACGGCAAACATTAAAACTGGAAATAGATTAACTAGAGAAATTCCTATTAGTAAGGGCCTAAAGCAAGGCTGCTGCATAGCACCTACACTCTTCAAAATATATCTAAATGAGGCACTCTCACTGTGGAGAAGAAAGTGCTGCAATATGGGCATCCCAATCGGAGATGATAGATTGTACACGATACATTTCGCTGATGACCAAGCCATTCTAGCTGAAGACGAGAGTGATATAAGCTACATGCTTAGAAAACTGGAAGATGAGTACACCAAATGGGCCTCACAATTAATATACAAAAAACTGAGTACTTAGTTGTAGGAGAACAACCAGAAAGACTACAAATCGAAATGGGAACTATAAAACCAACAGACAATTTTAAGTACTTGGGAGTCCAAATAACATCAAAAGCAGGAAGTAGCGAAGAAATACATTCCAGGATTGGCCAAGCAAGATCAGCCACCAGACAGCTACACGGACTATTATGGAATAAAAAAATAACAAAAGAAAATAAAAGAAGAATTTATAAAACAATAATAGAAAGTATTGGACTGTATGGCGCCGAACTCTGGGAAATAAACCAAAGAAACAAATCAAAAATTAAGGCCATGGAAATGAACTACTGGAGACGATGTTGCCAGCTCACTAGACTAGATAGGGTGAGAAACGAAGATATTCGGAGAGAAATGGAAATCGATCTTGACATAATAGACACAATCGAAGCCAAAAGACTTAACTGGTATGGACACCTTCAGAGAATGCCGGAAAATAGATGGCCAAAAAAAATAGAAGAATGGACTCCGCCAACTAGAAGAAAACGAGGTAGACCAAGACGATCCTGGAGAGACGATGTCGACGATGCAATGACCGCCAGAGATCTAACAACTGAAGATTGCTTCGACAGAAAACGCTGGAAATTAGGATGCGAGAAGCGGCGCCAGCTGTAGAAGACTCGCTTGTTATATATATATATATACAAGTGCAAATTGAAAATTTTTAGACAGAATATTAGTAGACACAAGGTTAATCTCCAACTATTTTTAGATTAGAATGGTAAAATAAAAGAGAAAGTTAACAAATAAATAAAATCAATATTTTTATTCGCAAAATCAGTTAGTATGCCCAAAATCAATATTTTGCGCTTACTAACTACCATGTACTTTATTTTGTTCGTATTGAAATCCAGTCCATATTCTCTACTTATATCTGATATGCGCGACATTATTGCTTGTAAACCATCTAGGCCATCTGCAACAACTACTACGTCGTCAGTATATCTAAAGTTGTTAATCGCACCTCGTTAACTAAGACGCCTTCCTGTAATTATCCCAGTGCTTGCTAGAAGAGACGCTCCGAGTACATGGTAAATAGCACTGGAGATAGAATGCATCCCTGTCTCACTCTTCTATTTATGGAGATTGCCTCTGTTAACTGGCCGTCCACTTTAATGCTGGTAGTTTGATTAAAATATAAATTATATATAATTCACAAGTCTCTATAATCCAAGCTCGCTACTTTCAAGATGGATATGAGCTTGTCATGTTTTAACTCTATCAAATGCCTTTTTGTAGTCGATAAAACAAATACGTACATTACAGTTGGCATCCCTGCACCTCTGGATAAGCACTTATATAGCGAATAGAGCTTCTCGGGTGTGTAAAGTATCGCGGAATCCAAATTTTGTCCGTAACACTTGTTCTTCACATTTTTTATATATTCTGTATGTCTTTTCTGTTTTCTTTTCTCATTTCTATTCAGTATCACTTTAAAAACGTTTTAAGTTATTGGCTCATTAGGCTAATTATTTTGTAGTCTTCGCATGTATTTGCACTAAAATTTTTTGGTATAGTTACGAAGGTCGACTTTAACCAGCTTTGGGGAATATTTCCAGTTATGGACAGCTGCAGCTTCTTTAACTTCTTTGTGCATATTGAATGAATCGGTTTTTTTTTGTAATAGCTGTATTTCCGCACATTGTTCCCTCAGCTGTATGTCCTTATCCATTCTGATTGCTTTTTTGATCTCTTTGTCTATTGTTTTGTATAATGTCTTGTCCTGATCTTTGACCTTTCGCGTCTCTTCCATCATATCTAGAATCTCATTTATCATCCACGATTTTTTTTTATTTTTGGTGGTTTGAGGAATTTTTCTTGTATGTGTCGTGAAACTCAATGCAATTTTTCAAGCTCCTGTCTATTAAATCCCTTTAAATAACGGTTTTCCGATTGCTATGTATATACTGTTTTACACTCTGCTCTGTGCGTTGGTCTTTGAGTAGCCTGATGTCGTATTTTGGGTTGACACTACGTCGAATCTTCTTTAGCCTAATCCTCATTTTGCAAATCAGTGGTTATGGTCTGACTTGATGTCGGCTTCTGGTATGTCTTGACTGATGTGTTATTCTTTGTAAGGCAAAAATAAAACGTAATTCATTTGGAACACAAACAACAAAAAATGTAATTGTATTATTTTTCTTCATTCTAGGGTTTGTAACGATAATATTTTGCCTACCACAGGGACTTTAACACAAGGGGGTAGAAAATTGGGGGAAGAAACTAAAGGGGTGGAGATAGGGCAAGCAAAATAATCGCTACTGATGCGAACGGCACTCAGGGTTTCGTAGGAGAGCTGGGGTCGTGGATAAGTAAAAGATAAGGGGTTAGAATGGGGCACCTACAAAAAAATGAAATAAAGGGCTCTTGGGATAAACAAAATAAAAATAAACAAGAAACACCTCAAGGAATTTAATATAGGGCGCCACTTGAGGTGCCTAATTATACCTATTACAACCACTAGTTGTAACTAGGAAATAATTAGAAAACAAATCAAAACATAAAAAACATATCTTTTTCAAATAAACTCAAAAAGGGTTAGCTCAAAAAAAATAAATAAAATGTTAAGACAACAAAATTTAACCTTTATTTATGTGTCACCACAAACAGTTACATGGAGAAATACAAAATTCAAAAACTTACATGTGTCATCCATTAACAAACTCCATTGCTACAAAACTTACAAAATTGCATGGAGGTTAACCTTTTAAAAAAAAACAAAACAAATCAACATCAAAAATACTAAAACGCAGCTGTCATAAATTAACATTAAATTTCAAAAAAAACTAAACACAAATTGACAGCTTTACTCAAAACCTAAAATTTACAATTTTAAATGTCAACGAAAGCAATTATTATTTTATAAAAAAAAAATGTCTGTCTTTAGTTTAAAATTTGAACAAAATGTTACCTTAATTCACATGATCACACTTAAGTTTCTGAAACCATAACTGGAACCTGGAACTGAGGGCTCCACTCTCTCTGCATCACGAAAACCTCCATCTCCAAACTGCCAAAAGCCTTGGATAAAAACAGGAACAAAAAAAACAAAACGAGGATGTCCTCCAATCCTCACTCAAAACATTAATAATTGAAGCATTTACTGCCACAAAACCAATAACAAACTGCTACATATTCTTCATAACAAAACACGAAAACAGAATACTTTACAAATTCGACGTGAATTTGGACATAACGCTGAACCACTCTTGAAAGCTGCTCCAACGAGAGTGAAGAAATTCTATTAAAATTGAACGCATACATACAAACGCTGACATAACAAGACACCACGAAACGACGTACATATCCTTTTGCGACGCATTAAAATTGCGGCTTCTAATAAAAGAAATTTGCCGAGGAAGTTAAAATAAATAAACAACTCTAAAATGGTTTATTTCAACTTGGCCGACCTAAGAAAGAAATGAAAAGATATTTGGGTTTAAATACGTACGAAATATTTTTAGATCTATCAAAATTATATAAGGTGATTTTAATATTTCGTATACGAGGGGACTTCAATATACTCAATTGAATGAAATTGAAAATGCTACAGGTTTAGGCATTTGCTGCCCATTTTTAATTCTTCGCTCCATCGTGTTAAATTAAGTCCTATATTTCTTCTTCTTTTCCCTTTTGCAGCATATTTTTTATAATAAATTATGATAATTATTCAGTTATTTCATTAAAGTTTACAATTTTGTACTATACTCAGTAATTGGTGAAAAAACAGTTTTTTTTGGCACCGTAATTTACCGATCCATATTTTAATCGAAAACAGTTAATCTCGAATCCATTCATTGTTCAACATACATTGGTTTAAATTACAATATGTTCATTTAAGTAGTAATTAGCTCCCAAGGTTCCTGCCCAAATACACTTAAGACAATTATGTAATTTATTGCAAGTTTCCTTCCGAGTGGAGTAACCTGTTTGTAGGAAACGATGTAGTTCTATCACTTTATCAACGAGATAATATCTGGAACCTTGTAATTACATCAGATTTTATATAAATAAGTTGTACGCGCAACGATGCTGTAACGAACCTCAAGGTTTGTAGTACCACAATTGTATGGTAAATTCAATAAACTGGTGAAAATTGTTTACATATTCAGGTAATTCAATTAATAATTTTCTCTGATTTTAAGTTGGTCCAGCAACCATGAAGCAATTAGACATATTATTCATTAATAATATCACATTAAACAAAGCACTTTTTTCAGATGTCACGGAACATAGACAACTTCGCATGTTTACCTAAAATAGCTTTTTCACCATATTAAACATAAAATTTAATACGTAAGGCAAGAATATCTAGACGAATAGAGAACTCATTACTAAGAACGATACCAAAAATTCGGATTGAAAAGTACCAAAAATCTCAAAATGCCAATCTTAATTAATCCTCCCATTAGCAAAAAGAATGGAAATATGCACAATTAATATCCAAAAATACATTTTTAATTATTTATATATATTATTCTGCACTTATTTTTGTAAAAATAACTTCAAAATTAGTTGACACTAATTCCCCAGTCCCAATGATCCCCAGACACGAGACCTTCTTCAGCGCGTGCTATTATACCGATGGGGGACTACTATTAATTCATTGGGTGTCATGGTGCCAACACAAACAAAAATCAAAGTTGAAGGATTAAATACGGAATCCATTGAATACTTATACAGAAAAAGAATATTAGAACAGATCGCTGGAAATGAAATATTAGAAAACGATAACATCGAGGAAAGCTGGGAAAAGCTCAAAAATAACATAATTAATGCAGCAACAGAATCACTTGGAGAGAGGAAAGTATCGAAGACAAAATGTGAAGAAAAGAAGAAAGCCTTTTTAGAATACAGAACACAACAAACACAACAGGCATACAACCACTATAAACGAATCAGAAATGAAACAAATACGTTAGTTAGACAAATAAAAAAGGAACACTGGTAGAATGTCTCAAAACAGATGGATCACAAAAAAAATATGGAGAATGATCAGAGGACAAAGAACAGAGATGAACGAACTAATAAAAGCGAAAAACATTCAAAAGAAAACATGGGTAGACTACTTTCGACCTCTATTTGCTCAAGGTGACAATAATGAACCACCAACACCAGAGGTGGCGACAAAAACAGAAATAAATATTGAGGAGGAAGAGGTAAAGGAAGCAATTAGGAAATTAAACAATAGATAATCACCAGAAGAGAATAGAATACTAAACGAACTCCCAAAGTACGGAGGAGCAGATCTGACCAAACAACTATTAAAACTAATCCAAACATAATATAACAAAACAGAATTCCTCAACAATGGAGATCAAGCATCGTAATACCTCTCTTCAAAAAGGGAGATAAATCGGACCCGAAAAATTACGGAGGAATTAATTTATTAAACACAAAACTAAAATTAACAACAACCAAGTGATCATAAATATACTCAATAAAATTATAATTCCCTGAGTCCCCTATTGCTTAACCTGATTATTTACGAAATAATAAAAAAGTAAGCACTAAAAAAGGATACCAAATGGAAGAAAAACAACTTAAAATAATTTGCTATGCAGACGAGGCAATACTACTTTCTCAAAGTTAAGATGATTTACAACATAGCTCGTAACTGAAGTGGAAGATCGAGTGAACAGAGCAAACAAAGCCGCAGGCTGTCTAAATGGCACAATATGGAGAAAAAAATTGTCGGAAAGAAATGAAAGGCAGAATTTTCAAAACAGTCATCAGACCAATAATGACATGCGCGGCAGAAACACGAGTTTACACAGAGAGGAAAAAAATGATGTTAGAAACAGCAGAGATGAAAACACTTAGAAAAATTGATGGTAACACATTATGGAACAGAGCTAGAAGTACAGATATGCGACTTAGATGCAAGGTGGAGAACATCAAGAACTGGGTAAGAAGTAGAAAAGTAGAATGGAACGATCATATAAGTCGAATTACAACAAATAGAGTAGTAAAGACGGCAAGATACGGTTCCCCAATAGGAACGACAACTAACTGGAGGCACATTGAAAAACAGACAGAGCCATGACTACATAAAAAGAAGAAGAGGACAAAGAAGAGTGCCCTGTGAAATCAGACCATCACATATCGTCTTCATCGAGAAAGATCCACAACAGTGTGCGTCCATTTACATTGTCGTGAATTTGTCATGTTGGGCCCATTACCGACCGAAGTCGTTGTTATAGGTTTTTATTTATTTTTTTTTTTTTAAGAACTGGGTACTGTCAACTAGGTGTGGTCAACGAAGGTGCTAGGTCTCCGCAATTTCTTAGAGCTACAATACTACTTAGTGCCTATACATTATCAAGTAATTGTTATTTTGATCCCTTGTGCTCAGACGTCTGTTCTGGTTTGTTAGTGGTGCAAGTGTATCTCCATGCAGAGATGTCAGTATGGGTAGTATAATGTTATTTATCAATCTGGTTTTGGTTTTGAAAGCAAGTTTATTTCTTCTTCTTGAGAGTCTCTGGTGTTCGCTTAAGCAGTTGCTGCTTTGTGAGTCATGAAGTTTACGTGACGAGTAAACTTCAGGCCTTTGTCTATTATGACTCTTAAAAAAAATAGATATGTTGCTTCATCTCTCTACTGAATGGGTCTGTTTGGTACTTTTAATTGGTCTTCTGGTGTGCTGGCGGTGGACCAGAAAATCACAGTGTGGATACCACAAGCACACATAAGAAACAGAGGTTTACCACCTGCACGATGGACATACGACGCCAATGGGAAATGGCTGCTATAGTAAGAAAGTATGGGACGTCTGTGTTCAATTTTCGATACAGAAAACTAGATGATGATGATGATTATGTATTATTATGATAAGGGCTTCTTTCCATTGATTTTGGAGAGCCTTAAACTAACCATGGCCTTTATTATGTTTGCTAAATAAACAACTGCTTTCGTCAGAACATATCTTAGAGCCTCTATGGATAAACATTTTAAAATAATATTTATTTAGTAGCTCGTTGTACGGCGTAGAAGCGTAGACCCTCAATCGCGTTAAATATTAAAAATAAGTTGGGTTGACAGAATCACAAATGAAGATTTGTTACGTCGAATGGACAAAAACCAAAGTAATACTATATGTACACAAGAATATTGAAAATTGGAATATTCGCCAACCAAGGAGAGGACAAAAATATACATTTCTACAAAATTTAAGGTGAGGAAGGATCAGAGGACGAAGAAATCTGGCCACAGAACAATGTCCTCGAGTAAAAACTTAACAGGTTGTTTGGTTGAAATAGCTGTAACATAACGTTGATGATAAATAGAAGAGGGAAAACATAGAGAAGAAGAAGTCTGCGGTTTGAATTTTTTGGCTAAAAATTTTATTTTGGAGAAAAGTCTTTTGGATTCTTGTCGGTCTACACATACATTTTTAAACTTTTTATTTTTTTCTCTCTTTTGCATAAGAGTTTTATACATTTATTTATATTGGTTACCTTTGTACCTTGCCGTGGTTAACTTGTTTCATCCATTTTAATTCTTTTCTTTTTTCTACATGTTTGGAAGCCTTAGCAATCATTCAAAAAATTTTCTTGTCAGATTTTATTTCCAGATTTAATTTAATTTTATTTTTTTGTATTTTTCCATGTCTCTTATGGATCTCCACTAGCTAATGATAGTGAGACTTTAGTGTAGAAATTACCTTAGTCAATTTAAGTTAGAAATAAATTAATCATTGTTCTTCTTTAAGATATTTATAATATTAATGTAAATAGAAAGATAATAAAAAAGCTGTGTCAGAAGAACATCGAACATATCGTCAGTCTGGGTATTTTTTTATTTGTATTTCGAATTTACAGAAAAAACACTCTTACTGGTGTATCAGAGATTCGTGGAGGTCATTATTTTAAGCCAATTCTTGTACGAGAAGATACAATATACGACACCGTTGTGGTAGATGTACAAAAATAAACTTTAAATTTATTATTCTCGGAAAGAAGTGTAGTCTGACTGGCGACACGAGATCATACAGAACTGATAGGAAATTGGTAGTCTGCCAACTCATTTGGTTTTTTTTTGTTTTTATATGTCAAAGCATGAAATGTAATGTTCCTATCTAGGTGTCAGAAACATCAAATAATCAAATTGAAATATGTTACACAAACTGTTATTTATATGTTCCCAAGAGTAAAATGGTTGAACACTAATTAGGTACAAAGATAAATACACGTTTGTGAAGACGGAAAAGAAGTACACACCTTTTTAAATACAGAACTGTTATACTGAGTTGCAAATTATACTTTTCTAATGATAAAAAGGTTGCTGGTGTGAGCATACATTCATGAATGTTAGGGAAAAGGGGTTAAGTTGTTGCAGGTATTTGTTAAGACAAAGTTTGGGCAAAAGGTTTCGCTGTTTACAAGTTATACAGCATCTTCAGGCCCTCAAGAAACTTAAGGCTTAAAAAAAGTTATATGTAATCCAATGTATATATAACCAAAAAATTATTTAAAGTGGTACTAAAAAAACATTTCTCCAAGAAATTAACGCACCACTTCAATAAATCAATTTTATTTGTAAACAGGCAAATAATAAAAAATAAAACTTCACCAGATTTATTCTACATTTTATTAGTAATTATAATAATTTGTCTAATCATCAGAAAATGTTGAAGTACAGAAGAAAAAAATAATAAGACGGAAAATTATAAAAAAATAATGATAAGCAAAGTAAACTAAAATATGAAAAAAGTCTTAACGAGTGTTTCCACCTCTACTACCTATAACAACCTCACATCGTTGGCTCATACTTAAAATTAATTGACGTATTTTATTTTGCTCTAGTTCTCTCCAACTCTGGATCAACCTCTCTCCCAATTCCTGTAAGCTGTTTGGTTGGATCGGTGTCGCTCTTAATCGCCTACCAAGGATATCCCAGAGATTTTCAATCGGATTTAAATCCAGACTATGTACTGGTCATTCCATAGTGTTAATTTCTAGCTCTTCTAGATAATTTCTGACGATCTGTGCAAAATGACGTCTGGCATTATCTTACATTAGTAAGAACTTTTCACCGATATAAGGAGCGAATGTACAATATGTACCTTTCAGCTGTAACAGTTCTATTTTGTATGACCACTACTAGGTCAGTACGTGCGGTCAAAGAAATACAACCCCACCCCACACCATAACGGATCCTCCACCAAAAAATGTGATGTGTGAGAAGTTACACTGAGCATTATCGTTCGTTGGGTCGTCGCAACACACGAACACTTCTGTCGTTATTCTACAAACAAAATCGGGATTCATCAGTAAATATCACTCGTTCCCAGTCAGCCTTTAACCAATTAACGTGTTTTCTGGTAAAATGTAGTCTCCTCCTTCGATGCTCTGCAGTTAATAGAAGACCTCGGGCGGCAATACTAGGTGTTAAGTTGTATTCCCTAAGTCGCTGGCGAACAATTTCAGTACTAATTTGTATAGCATGCACGACTCGAAGCTGAATTTGTAGACTTCGATGTGTTAAAAAACGTTTTCTAAGAGCAGAAATTCTTAAAAATCGATATTGAATAGGGGTAGTTACCCGGTTTCATCCTTGCCCTGGTCTGCGAGTCATCATCATCATCAATTAATCTTCGCTTATTAACTGCTGAATGTATATACGTCCGGTAAAATTTCAGATCCCTGATTGATTATCTTTGGTAATGATCCACTCCGGTTACATTGCTGTTCTTTGTATAGTTGTTTATAAAAACTCTCTATCGTGTTCATAATTTGAACTCTATCCTCAATGATTTGCCCCTGTTCGTTTCTTAATTTGTGGACGTTTTTTCTTCCAATGGACATGCTCTGTCTGAGTACTTTCAAGCTTTTGTTTTCTTTTATTACTCTAGTTAGTTCCATCGTATTGTATCGTCTCAGATCTTTTCTAACTTCCTTTTTAATTTTCTTATTTAAAATTCTTGGTTCATTTTGGTTATGATTCTGATTTTCCCTAAATTTTCTTTTTTCCTCTAGAAGATGTTTTGTGTTGTGGCTTAATTTTTTGTTATTGTTTTCAGGACGAGGGCAGTATTTCTTTTCAGCTTCTTTCAATATTTGAGTAATATTATTGTTCATTTCATTGATGCTGATATTCTCTACGTCGTGTGCTCTGCGTGATATGTGTGATCATACTGATCCCCTATTTCGAGGAATATTTCTAACACCCGTGAGACGGATGTGTGGCATCCATTAAACCGACGACCACATCTTCGGTAACTACAACCTTCTTCCGACAGTATCACTGCTTGGGCATATTCATCTCGGGTTAAATTACGTGATTAATTAGTTGTCCTCTTTCTCGCGTTTGGTCAATTTTGATCACAATATTTAAAAAAAAGTTCGATTTATCAATTAAATAAAAAATATTTTTTATTTAATTGATAAATCGAACTTTTTTACAGAATAAAATTACATAAATTTTTCACCATCTTAAAAGGATGCAAATGTCCAAGATGGATATTTTTGATTAGATAAGTAGATATTTTTTTACAATTAAATACTGTTTTAATTCAATAAATTTGATCACAATTAACAACTTTAATTAGTATACCACCATTTTTTGTCGTCCTATATATTTATTTGTTTCGAATTATATAAAATATAAATAAATTAAACACAGACCGCAAGAGAAACGTTTACGCAAAATAAACGAACCGTGACATTCTACTATTTTAAATAAATAATAAATTATCCAGGAACAAAAAACAATACAACTTATTTAAATTTCAGGTATAAAACACTAGCGTTAATTTAGCAGTAGGGGTCCAGTAATCTGCAAAATTTCACGCATCAATTATTTTGAAACAATAACCCATGCAGATACATGATTATTTCATTTTTATGTGTGTTCTCGGAATAATTTAATTATTTAAAAGTTTTTTTGTCGAAATTATTAGTTTAAAGTACAGTAAAAGTGAAAAGAAAACCAAAAATATTTATTAACAGTCCAAACTAGAGTCTCTTAAGCTTTATTTATTCGACAATTTCTTATAGAGCTCACTATTAAACAGGTATTATATACTTATACTTATAGTTAATAGTCTCCACTTCCTTATCCGCTCATAACCAGTTCAACCGGTATGTCCACTGTGATCATATTCTCCAAGTCCGTCTTACACTAACGTCTGGCTGATCCACTTCTAGCGTAAAAACAGTATCGTTCACTATCCTATACAAGCAAATATGCTCCGTAGTATCTTCATATGACCCTTGGTGATGTATATACATGTCAACCTGCTGCTTGTCAATCTGATTGCGGAAGGAACCGAAACAACATGTCCCGTGAACACTTGTGTCATATCATAGTTTAGCTTCCAGTGTTCGCGACCGACCAATGTTTTGAGATTAGCCCTTACTCGTCGTTTATCCTTCTTGATCTCACCTGTTCCGTGACCCTCTGTTCCTTCTCGTCGCCAATTATTCGTCTTTTCTCCGCGATTAGATCTGTAAGTCGCATCGCAGCCAGCACTGTCATCGCATCCATTGATAGTGCAATAGCCACTATAAACGCAAAATTATGCCTCCTCTGCAAAATTCATCCAATTGTGTAAGCCAACAAAAACCTCCATTTATGTCTGCACTCCATACAAGTATGGATTGTGTCATTGAGTAGACGAATTTAATAGCACTTACACTGAGTAGGCCAATATTTGCCATTGGTCTATCCAGAACGCCCAATACCGTTCCTGCTCTATTAACAACTAGCTTAAAATAGACACAGTGAGATTCCGCTGTAAATTTAGCTCTGACTCTTATTCGTCAAAACCTGTACTCTCTACGCTAATTTCCAATTTTTTTTGTTATTGCCATCGTTTTAACAAAACTGCATCAGTGTTTTTGTGTACCAGATCCAAATCCTTTTTATTTATCTATATCGCAGTAAAGTTAAACACTCTATCATCATCATTCTGGCTTTACAAACCGGCGTGGGTTCTAGCCTCCTCAAGACTTTCTATTCAGTCCTCCCTATCCATCGCCTTCTTCTGCCAAGCACGTATCCCAATTTTTCTCATGTCTGCATCGATGTTATCAAAGAACCTTGTTCTTGGTCTTCCTCTTCTTCTCTGACCAATGGGTCTATTAAGAAGCGTTTTTCTCGCTGGGTCATTTTTTCCATCCGCATTACATCCCTATCCACCTCAGACGTCCTATCTATTTATTCTATAAAGTTTGAAGTTGTATCGTCTTCTCCACACTCCGTTATGATTCACTGCTCTATCGATTCTGCGCCTTAGTACTTTTCTTTCAAAACATTCTAACATTTTTTCATTACTTTTTGTAAGTCCATTACAGAGAATCCAGGTCTCTGAACCATATGTTCATCATCATCATCTTCATCATCATTCCTCAACCTCTTGCATCCACTATTGGATATAGGTCTCCTCCATGTTATTCCACTGTTCTCTATCTTGCTCCTTCTGTATCCAATTTCCGACTGTTTTTCTCAAGTCGTCCATCCATCTTTTTGGTGGTCTGCCTCGGTGTCTTTTGTCTTCTCTAGGTCTCCATTCTATGAGTCTTTTGGTCCACCTATTATCATTTAAACGTGCTATATGTCCAGCCCATCTCCATTTGGCTTGTGCAATTTTTTCTATGACATCTGTCACTTTAGTCCTCTCTCTCACTATCCTATTTGGTACCATATCTCTTCTAGTTATTCCCAACATTGCTCTTTCCATTTTTCTTTAGGTTACTCTCAATTTATTTGCAGAATGTTTGGTTAAAGTTATTGTTTCGGAACCATATGTTATTACTGGCAGTATGTTTTGGTTACCTTTTTCTTCAAGCAAATCGGTAGCGTTCCTTTTAGAATATCTCGCATCTTGCCAAATGCTGCCCATCCCAAGCCTATGCGACGCTGGATCTCACAAGTTTGATTGTCTTTTCCTATTCTAATTTCATGCCCTAAATAGATATAGCTAAAGATCTGATGTACTTCGTTCCCATCTACCCTCATAACATCACTTGGAACTAAAT
This sequence comes from Diabrotica balteata, assembly GCA_918026665.1. Taxonomy (NCBI): domain Eukaryota; kingdom Metazoa; phylum Arthropoda; class Insecta; order Coleoptera; family Chrysomelidae; genus Diabrotica; species Diabrotica balteata. Next base: position 172,373 of record CAKJVB030000013.1, read on the forward strand.
TGGTCCATATGTTAGGACTGGGGTATTATTGTTTTGTAGAGTTTTATTTTTGTATTTCTCGATATAATTGTGAATTTAAAGAGAAGATTAACCCCAAAATATAACATCTGTTGGCCGTGCAAATTATGCGGTTTATCTCTGCGGCACTAATATTTTCAGTTTTAGGGAGTGCTCCCTGGTATACTAATTCATTCACTACTTCGATGACGTTTTCTATAACAAGTGAACATAGGATTTGTGGTTGCGTGCTTATTTTCATATACGTCGTTTTGTTGGTGTTTATTATTAAACCCATTTTTGTAGCTGATTCTTTTAATGCTACATACGCCTCTCGTACAGAGTTTTTCATTCTCTTAACAATATTGATATTATCAGCATAGGTTCATAGGCAAGGATTTGCACTGATTTATTATATATTGAACCAATGGATGTGATTTGTGACATACGACTTGTTTTCCAGAGCTAGATTAAACAGTATACAGAAAAGAAAATCTTCCTAGCGTAGCCCGTTATTTGTTTTAAAAGATTCAGACAGTTCCCCGTGAATTCGTACTCTGCATTCAACTTTTTCAAGAGGTGGTTTTGTTAAATTTATATATATATATAGCGAGTGTTTGCAACTTTAATTTTGTCGCTTCTCGCATCCCAATCGCCATAATTTCTTATCGGCCCAGTCTCCTTCTTGAAGACCTCTATTTTCCATTTCTATATGAATATTGGATATCCATTTCTTTCTTGGCCTTCCCCTTTTATTTCTCTGTGTAGGTCTCCAGTTCCAAACCTTTCGTGGTATCCTTTCTTCGTTCATCCGTCTCAGGTGTCCATACCATTTTAATTGTTTTTCGGCTATCGTATCCATTATTGTGTTCTTTACTTTCATTCTCTCTCTTATGTTTTCATTTCTTATGTGGTCAAACAAAGTTAACCCGGAACATCTTCTCCAGTACATCATTTCCGTTGAGAGGAGTTTTTGTGACATATTCTTGTTAAAGACCCACACTTCTGACCCATACGTCAGCACCGGCTGAATCATAGCCTGATATATATTTTTCTTTGTTTTCTTAGTTAAAGTTTTATTCCACAGGATCGGATGTAGTGTTTTTATCATGTTTTTTCCTTTTCCTATTTTTCTTGTTATATCTTTGTCGTCTCTCCCGTCTTCGCTTAGTGTAACTCCGAGATATTCGTACTGATCAACGTTTTTAATTAATCCGCTTTCTGTTTCCATGTCTTGACCGATGCCTCCTATATTCATGTATTGTGTCTTTTCGGTATTAACCTCTAATCCCCATTTTTTGAATTCGTCTATTAGTTTGTTTATCATGTACGTCATATCTTGTAGGTCCTCGGCAAGAACTACCTGGTCGTCTGCGAAGAGGATTGTGTATATAGGAGTGTCATTTACCCATGTGCCCATTGGGCTGCATTTTCTCATCCAATATTTTAAAGCATTACCAAGATATATTTTAAATAGGGTTGGGGAGAGGCAAGAGCCCTGTTTGACAACCTTTGTTTGGGTGAAACCCTTGGAAATTTGGTTTCCAACCTTAATATAAGCTTGGTTATCTTGATATAGCTTTTTCACGGCATTTATATATACTGCATTTATACCTGCGTTTTCCAAGGTTGTCCATAGTCTCTGCAGTGGTACGGAGTCAAACGCTTTACGGAGATCTATAAAAGTGGTTGTTAAATTTACAAACTGATTTAGTATTCCTAGTTTTTTCATTGACCAGAGAAATATATTTTTGAATTTCATCAAATATATTGCTACACATAGCGTCGGTTACAAGTTTATTACTAAGATCGTCTTTTATATCCCAGTAATGCCTTTTTGATGGCACAGTGTTAGTAGCACATATCCAGTAAATATTAATATTAAAAAAAACATTTTAAATCTTCTACAGTTATATTTGGAAGAGATTTTTAAATAAGGCATAGTTTCTTGTTTCCTCGCAAATGAGATTCATTATATTATGATCAAAAAAACATTCAAACAATTATGTACATACATACCTTAGTCAGCTAAGAAAAAATCGGATACTTTTTCAACAAGATCTCCTTTTACCCATTTATTTTCCACAGCTTTAAAAAAATTATCATGAATTATAAATGATATGATAAACTTCCAGTGTTACCATATGGTATCACCGACATATTTGGTAAAATATTAGAAAAATATTCAATAAATTTAAATTTGGCAGAAAGGATATAAACGTTTGTTTTATTGACCATAGATTTTTTACAAAATATCGTTAAAATTTATTATATAGATAAATAAACTTTATTTAAGCAAAATGCAAGTCCATCTTTCCGACCAAACTTCGACAAACCAAATATTTGAAAAATTACACTTAGTCTACAAATGTTACAATGTTGTTGTAAATGTTGTTTATAGTTAGGAGAGGGGACGAGACCATAAGATTTATTGCTCTCTTCCAAGAGCAAGAGAAGTAGGCGTGTTTTGTGATACCGTATGGTATCACTGGGCGCTAATGGGTTAAAATACTGAAGGATTACTACAGAGTTATATTATGCAGAGCAGAAAAGATGGTGCCAAAACAAAAGAAATCATACTGAATAAAATCCGTTACGCTAATAACACCGTTATCTTGGCAGAGAGCGCCGAGCAATTTTAGAATTTGGTAAAGACATTGAGAAACGCTACCGAAATGAAAATTCTCGCAATCAACACATCAAAAATAAAAGTTCTTGTATTAAAGCAATAATAACATGTCAACAACAAATATTAGCATAAACCGAACAGCTTTGATCAATGTAAGGTGGCTATATATGAGGAGGTGTCAATCAAAATCAATCATGTCCATAAAAATCAAAAAATGAGTTAGCAGCTGTTTCATAATATAAAGAGTGAATCCTATTCTATAGTGTTTTTGGTTTCGGTTAATAAAAATCATGTCCTGTTTAAAATGAATACACAATATTAGGTTCCCAAATTAAATGAAATCATGTCCACAGTTGGTCAATGTCAACACATTGTCTGTGTTTTCCCTCTAGGTTATGTCGATAGCGAGTATTGAGTTTGTATTGCACTGTGGTTTAATTTTAATATTATTATAGTAGTTTTTATTAAATAAAATTGAAATTTTCCATGGATGAAGAAAACTTAGTGAGAGTGGGCGATGCCAATGAAGGATCTCGTAAAAATAAAAAGACTGGATAAAAAAACTAGGCCAAGCTTAAGCGATACAGTACTCCAGTGGGATGTCGTGTGTTTGTTCCATGTAAACACATGAACAACGGTATGAAATGTGCATTAGGCCTATAGATGCTATTTTTGTTCGAAATATCCTCTTCAAAATACCTGACAAAAACACGCAAGATGACACCATTGCCAGTTGGATAAATCAACGTAACATAAAGCGGCGAAGGCCTACCTCTGAAAAATCAAAAGTTAAAAGTTTTAGTGTACAATATTCTATACTTTCATCAACCGGTAAAGTTATACCTGTGTGTAGGAAACTTTTCATGCATATTACCATGGTGAAGGGAACAAGATTGACTAATATTTCTAAAAAAGGTGAAAGAGGGAAAGGCTGTTAAGGATCAGAGGGGTGGCGATAGGAAGAGTCACAAATCTGCTGCCAACAAGGAATCAGTCCGCCTTTTTTTGAGAAATTTAAGAGGAAAAGAAAGCCACTATAATCGAAAAAAATCGAAAAGGATTTATCTTGGTGCAGACTTAAACATTAAGAAGTTGTGGCTAATATACAATGATTCTGTACTTGATAATCTTAAAGTTAAGAAATCTATGTTTAGGAGAGTTTTCAATGAATTAAATATCGGATTTTCATCACCAGCTTCTGACGTTTGCAGTATATGCAATAAAATAGATCTTCAGCTGAAAATTGAGAAGCCTAAAGCTGTGAAAGACTTGGTAGTGGTCAACCAATTTATGATGGAGAAAAGAATACACAGATTAAGAGCTAATACTTCTTATGGGCTCTTAAAGAAAAACAAAGAAAATGAGGTTACTTTCTGTTTTGATCTCCAGCAAATTCAAGCACTTCCCAAAACTCCTATTCAAGACGCATCCTTCAAAAGACAATTAAGTTTTTACTCTTTTTGCATTGTAGCATCAAACGCACAAAACCCCATATTTTACGTATGGACTGAAGAACTTGCAGGAAGGGGTGCGACCGAAGTTTCATCTGCACTTATAAATTTCTTGAACTCCGCTAATTTTTCAAATGTAACAAGACTGAATCTGTTCTGTGATGGGTGTGCCGGTCAAAACAAAAACAATGCCGTTGTTCACACATTAGTGTATTACTTAGGATCAGTGCAAAATGCTTTAGAGGAGATTGTTTTAACATACCCTGTTCGCGGGCATAGCTTCCTCCCCGCTGATCGGGTGTTCGGAAGGGTTGAAAAGTTACCCAGGAAGCAGCCTACCATTGCAACAAAGGAAGAGTACTACAATGTATGTAGTTCTGTTGGAGAAGTACGGAAACTTGGAGAGGATTAGGGATTGATTGATGCTAAAAGTTTGGTTACACGATTTAAAAACATTGAAATGATATCTGAAAAGAAGAGGATTTTTTGAGGAAAGAGAAAGCTGTCAACCGCAATGGACAAGAACTTACTGTTATCAAAGTGAAATCGGCACAGAATTTTAGGTTTGAAAGTGATTTTGAAACCTACAACAAGCCTAAAAAAAAAAGGCTGGCATTCTGCAAGGTCGTTCTCAACTCCTGTAGAGTCACTTCCACTGAGCAATATAGTGGAAGCAGCTAAGAAGAAGGACGTGGAGACGTTACTTGTGAAAATGTATGGTGATGACTGGCAGAAACATGACTTTTTATCTTGGTATAAGACCATAATAGTGGAAGTCCAGGACGACGAAATTGATGCTGATGAAGTGGACGAATCCTGTGATTGTCTAGAACCTGACATTGGTCTATACATTTAAACATTTATATTTTGTGGAAAGTGTCGTTGGTAAATGTTAGCCATTTTTCAAGATATTTTTTGTAACAATACAATAGATATTTTAAGTAGTCTAAGAGTTCTTTTATCAACCCCTTCTATCAACGTCCATGAAGTCCAATCAAATAAGAACATGTCCTTTTTTAAAATGTATTTACAGGTTTATTTATACCTTCAGATTTGAAATATTTACTAAGAGTCAGTTAATTTCAATAAATAAAATGATATATGCTAATTTATCCGATTTTTCATGTAAGGTTATTTACTAATACGTTTTTTGCGATTTCCCTAAAACTTCTTAAGGTGGACATGATTGATTTTGATTGACACCTCCTCATATATTTAGACAGAGAAATAAACACTCATCTCAACCATTTCAAAGAGATTAGATGAAGAATAGAAATCGTAAGAACCGAATTTATAAACATGTTCCAGATCCTCTCCATTATAAAACGTTCTCTAAAAACGTTTAGGACAATTTGTATATTTTGATACCGATATTATGTCCCTCTATAAATATTTCTGTAAAAGTCCTTGTTCAACTGTTGTGCACATACACCTTTGTCTTAATTTATAGCTTTCACCTTCACGATTTTTGTATCAGATTCATCATTTTTGTATCAGATTCATCATTTATTTACATTTATCAATATGAATTGAAACAATAATTAGATAGGTATTAGTTTAAATTATCAAGGCTGCAAGAGTTACAAAATTGTTTTTTTTTTCTTTAAAAGTGGCTAATATATCAACCAGCTTCTTTTAAGTGCAGCCAGTACCGGATTAAATGACAATCTAAATTTAAAAGAAAAGCTAATTAGTATCTTTAGTAGAATTTTAGAACTTTATGTCATCAGTTGTTTATTTATTTAGTTATAGGGTATGGCATTTAAACATATTTAACAATTATAATTATAAAATAAACTTTTCTAATATGCCAATAAATAATTATTATAAACAAACGTCAAGATTAGTAATAAAGTTGATTAATTATAGCGTAACAATCAGAAAACTACCTTTTTAGAACTACAAACAGACATCCGAATTTTAAATGAATGATCTGAAGACCACAACCCTATACTCCTAGAAATCTTTTTCAAGAGCCATCTCCGCGGGGTAGGTTGAAACCTCAATACTCCGGGAGTATTGGATTTTAGAAAGTGTAGGTAGAACTTACGAATTTCAGAGGAACTGGAAGAGAAGTGATGAAAAATACTAAAAATATGGCTAAGCTCAGAGGAACAAATTTAAATGGTCAAAGAGACACTAAATCTCAAGTGAGTGTTCAGGCTAGCTTCAATGCACTGAATTGTGGCTTTAAAGATATAAAGCAGATAGCAAGGATAATGAGCTAATGAGACAAGAAACGAAATGAGACCTGTTAATATCAAATGTGATACAACTAAAGAAGGTCACTGGGAATAAATTTATAGAAAAAGGACGATAAGAAGAGAAGAAGAAGGGCGCCAACTCAACGATAGTTGAGATTTTGAAGTAACAAATGACTGGAAACAAATAATTCTGGAGATAATAACCTGAAATACAAAATACTAAATACTAATCTTGTCTTGCTATATTATATACTGGTTAGTAGAAACTGAAATAAAACTAAAAATAGTAACAATAAATATATTTATAAAAATGTGTATATAGATATATATGTATTAACAATTTGCATATAATGCAAAAACTAAATAACAGTGGTAGTGGGTGTGTAAAGATACAATAGGACCGAATAGCCCCTCAACAAGCGAATAGTCACTACCACTGGCCAAATAAAGTATGAAATATTAGTAAAAACCTAGAATAGTCCGTATGATAGCCAAAGTCTTAACACTAAAAGTTAGTAATTTAATTTAACTTAGTTCTACTAGAATGAGATACAAGTGACAGTATGGTAAAGATATCAAAATTGATAAATCTAGTACCATTTATATCATATATTATACTATATAATACATATTTAAAAAAAACCACATGAAATTTATTTCCCTCCCCCAATATCTCAAAATTATATTATATCAAAATGTATTTTATCAAAATGGATTATATCAAAAAGTGAGTTTTGGTCAGTACTCTTGAAATCCTATTTAAAAACCTATTTAAACATGAAATGTATTTTTCCTCCCCAATATCCTATTATATTATTATATATCCTATATTATATCCTATTATTATTATTATTACTGAAATATATATATATTATTTTATTCTTGTATTAGATTGTTTCATTTGCTCCAACTCCGTCACTTTGAATGTGAGAAAACCTCACTCGCTTTGCGTGGCTGCGTAGTATGAGTTCTTGACCAAAACTAACGGCCTCCGCACAAACTAGACCAATCTTCCTTTCAAAGCGATCCCTGCGCGTGTGTGGAGAAATGTCGATTTAAAAATCGATCGCGGGCGGGTCATAAGAAATTTCGTGAGGGGTTTTACTAATACAATTTTTAACTTGTATAATATTGGATTAATCAGTAGCGTAAACGCTACAAGGTCAGCAATCATCATAGCTTTTCGGACTTTTCAGACGGTTGCTCTGAACAGTTCATTTGATGTACATTCGTACCACTCTCTCAGGTTGTGCAGCCATGACAGTCTACGCCTCCCTATGCTTCTCTTTCCTTGGATCTTTCCCTGCATAATCAGTTGGAGCAAGGTGTATTTCCTTCTACGTGTAATATGTCCGAGATATTTTCTTTCGAGAAATCAGGAAGATAAAAATAGGGCAAATCGACTGAATAGACAAATCAAACAGGCACTAATAGAACAGAGATCTGAAAGTAAGAAAATTATGTAAAAGAAATGAAGAAAGAGGGCAAAAATATGGAGGAGGCTTCAAAGAACATTAAGAAACGATAAAAAGCCCATTCTCCCACTACACGGAGAAAACTAAACAAACTACTCTGTAGAAGGGAAAGCCCAGGTAATGAGTGGGCCTCTTGGGGGAGAGTGTTCACTGAATTATCACCAAGACGAATATATAGACTTTATCGAAGGAGTCTAAAAAACAAAACTAGAAACGACCGAAGAACAAGAAGAAATAATAAATCCCATATCATCAATCAGCCAATCGCGTCCACTGCTGGACATAGGCCTCCCTCAGTTCTTTCCAGTGTTCTCTACACTGGGCCGCTTGTAGCCAGTTTCCCGCTACACGTTTAATGTCATCGGTCCATCTAGTCGGTGGTCGTCCTCGGCTTCTTTTATAATTTCTGGGCCTCCATTCCATAATACGTCTTGTCCACCGTCCATCTTGTGTTCTGGCTAAGTGCCCTGCGCAGTTCCACTTAAGCGTCGTGGTTCTTTCGATGACGTCTTGAACTCCTGATCTTCGCCTGATTTGTTGGTTTGTTATGTGGTCTCGAAGGCTCACGTTTAGCATTGCACGTTCCATGGCTCGTTGTGTAACTCTAAGTTTATTCGCAGATTTTGGCGTGAGTGTTAAAGTCTCTGCTCCATAAGTTTGTACAGGTAAAACACATTGGTTATAAACCTTTCGCTTGAGACACATGGGAATTGCACTTTTTAGAATATGGCTTAATTTGCCAAATGCTGCCCATGTTCGACCTATTCGCCTCTGTGTTTGATTGTCTCTGCTTATTTTGATTTCGTGTCCCAGATATTTGTAAGTGTCTGTTTGTTGTATGGTATTATTGTCAATAGTTATATTTCCACTCATTACGAGATTTGTTATACTTTTAGTTTTCTCAAAGTTTATCTTTTATCCTGCTCTTTCAGACAGACTTTTAAGCGAATGCATCATAGAAACTGTATCATGTAAGTTATCTGCGATTAATACAACATCATCTGCAAACCTTCGGTGATTTAATCTTTCTCCATCTATATTGATCCCATATCTTGCCATTGAGTACCCTTAAATATTGACTCTAGAGCTGCCGTGAACAATTTTGGTGAAATATTGTCTCCTTGTCTAACTCCTCGACCTAAGCTGAATTTTTCTGTGTCTTCGTGCAGTCGTATACTTGATGTAGCGTTCTGATAGATGTTTTTGATTAGTGTCGTGTACCTGTAATCTATTCGGCTTTGATTTAGGGCTTCCAGTATTGTTTCAAACTCTACAGAATCAAAAGCGTTCTCGTAATCGACAAATGCAAGAACCAGTGGTATGTTGTACTCGATGCACTTTTCTATTAAGATCTTTATGGTATGCAAATGGTCATTTGTGCCATATCCTGCCCTGAAGCCTGCCTGTTCTTTGGGCTGATAGAAATCAAGTTTAGGTGTTAGCCTCTTTGTTAAGATTTTCATAAAGAGTTTGTACATATGTGTCAAGAGGCTGATGGGTCTATAATTTTCTAATTTAGTAATATCGCCTTTTTTGTGTAACAAGACTATTACTGCATTGTTCCAGTCTTTTGGAATCGTACCCGCATGTAAGCATTTAGTAAACAGTTCGCTTACTGATTTTAATAAAATTTCTCCACTTGCTTTTATTGCCTCGATAACGAGTATATCATCACCAGGCGATCGATGGTTCTTCATTTCCTTTAAAGCTGCTCTTACTTCTGACACAGTAATGGGTAAAAGTATTTCCGATCCCTGATTTATGAGAGTCTTTACTCGTGTCGGGAAATTGTCTTGTGGTCTTTGGCTGGTATAGAGGTCTTTATAAAATTCTCTAGTTATTTTCAGAATATTTTGTTTATCTGTTGTTGCCTTTCCGTCTTTATCTCTCAGCTTGTATATTTCTTTTTTACTTTGCGTAAGTTTTCTTTTCATTATCTTTAAACCTTTGTTCTCTTCTACTGTTTGAGTAATTACATTAGTATTATATCTTCTTACATCTTTTCCAATTTCCGCTGAAATTCTTTTATTTAGTTTTTTATATTCTTCTTTGTTTCCCTTTTCGTTCTCGCTTAGGTTTCGTCGTATTTCCATGAGAGCCCTTGTATCTTTGCTAATCTTTTCACTTTTGGTCTCATTTTTCTTGCAAAATATGAGTTGTGCGTTTCTAACTGAGTCTGTTATTAATTTATTGTGATCGTCGATACTTAGAGATTTGGGATTATTACTCTGTAAAGTTTCGGCTATATTTCTTATGTATGCTTAAGACTGTATAAATGCTGTATAAATCCCACATGACCAAGAGAAATAAGTGAACTGATCAGATAAATTTCATCAAAGAAAGCACCTGGTCCAGATGAAATCACTAACAGAGCTTTGAAGTATCTTCCTTCGCAAGCAATTGTATGTCTGAGAAACATAACAAACGGAATAATAAGATAAAGATTCTTTCCAAACAAATGGAAGGAAGCCCATGTTATCTTGATACCAAAGCTAGGAAAGAACCACATATTCAGTCCCGTCATAGTCTCGGCGCCGAACCGATAATGTTTGGTCACAGAACTATCAACTATCTGACAGCTGGGAAACTGTTTGTCAACTGATGAGTGTGAATGCCGGCAACATTTTGTATTAAAGAATATTTTGTATGACGGATTGTTCGGTTCGGCGCAATCACTGTGACGAGACGTGACTGATGTGTCTGAATCGACCTTTAGCTTACTTTCAGCTGTCAGTAAGATAGTAGAGCGAGTCCAAAATTAGAAACAAACAGGCTAGGGTTAATCCCAGAAGCACAATTCGGATTTAGAGTTCAACATTGCAGCGAACTACAAGTACTCAGACTTACAGAGTACATATCAGCTGGATTCAGGTGGAATGTGACATGAAGGACTGGCATGAAAAAAATCATAAAACACTAACAAAAAGCGCAAGTCACAAAAAAATACCAACAAAACCCAAACGAACGGGCAAGAGAGGCTCACATCCTCTAGCGCCTAGTCACCGAACTAGGCGTAGCCCGAGCAAGCAATACAAATCGATAAGTTACTATAGATAACAAGAAGAGAGCCTCTTACGCTGGTCTGTATTGTTCGGGGTAAAATTTTGTCTGAGAGGCCTTGTACCCAGGACTCCCACGCGACAAGAACTTTGCTTATACGAGAGCCTCTATAGTGCATTAGGGATCTATAAAGGGAGAGTGGAAGGTCGGGAGCATTGAAACAGGGTGGAGTAATTCTTGATTAAACGAGTTAATCCTCCTTGCTTCAATCAAGGCTGGACCTAAATCTTGAAGAAAGGGAGTGTGCACCAGATTCTGCCTTGTAAGTTAAAGCCAAGAGTGCTTTCAGTTAGGCAGAGCATATTGTTGTTGGGTTAGATTTGCAAGCATTCATTAATCCACTTGTTGGTTATTTTGAATTCAGTTTTTGTAACAGTTTCTCCAATTTTTATTGATAGTTCTCTATAGCGTAGACGAGGTTTGTTGGTCTATTATGCATCATTTATCTAAATCGCTCTACTATCATAAATAGCTCTACCAGAATACTGCGCCGCATTTGTTGAAAAATGGTATTGTATGCGGCATTATAAAGCCAGGATCCAAAGAAGCGTGGAGTTCTCACGCCGATCTTGCAGTTCACACTCTGTGGAGTAGGACAGACTTGGCGATCTTCCGTCGGCGCAGTAAGTCCCGTCATTTGTCTGGAAATCAACTCGGTTCAAAGGACAGACGTTGGCGCACAACAATTATGTACTCCACACGCCATGAGAATGGGCCAATCTTGAAATTCAACTTTCAACCCAGGATTTGGGTTAAGAGTTGAGTTGAGTTAAGTTGAGTTGAGGATACTGGTTGTATCCCAGTTTAACGTAGTTAGACGAACACCAGGCAGATTCCCTCACCTGTTATACACTTTATATGGAGCAGAATTGCCACTGACGTTATGACACTGGTGAACTACACTGACACGTGTACACTAAACTGTTGCTGCGTTTGATCACATGCCATCAAAAGTATCTCTAAAGACTTGTATTCTCATATGGACATTTGCTCCCATAAACATGAAATTTTATCGAAGACACAACGAAATTCACGCATGTTCATGTTTGATAGCCTTAACCGACTGGTTATGAAGGTGATTTGCAGTTTCAGCATAAAATGTAGACATAAAATTTATTTTGTATCTTTGTTTTTTACTAACAAACTAAGTTTTTGAATTTCGTCAATGTTTTGATTATTATGCTCGGTTAACTGACTTTTGTTGCAGCGTGTATATCAGTTAGTTTGCAATTTTGAGTTTGCAACTTAGAGTTATGTAACGTGTTTCAGATATTATCATTTTCTTCTGAATGTGAAATTACCGTAAACCGTCTCTGTAGCCCCGTTTAAACAACGATTTTGCGTCACGATTATTACATTTATTTTATTTATTTACTAAACGACTGCAATTGCTTGTTTTGTACCTAATTTTTATTTTTAATAATTTTTAAACGCACAAGGACAGTCATCATTACATTTAAATAAATAATATACAGGACATAATGGTTGCGAATGGCGAAATTTTCATAGGCATTTATAAGTGCTGCAAATTACTGTTTGGTAATAACCTTCAAATAATTTTGGCAAATTGCTAATGGTAATGGGCATGAATTAAAATACATGCAAAAATGCTGCAGCACACAAAAAAGTTAATTTATATGTAGGTTATCAGAGACGATCTCTGTTCTGTAATAGTTCTATAAAACCGTGTTGAATGAATAAAAAGCAAATATAGACAATTATGTAATATGTAGTTGAAGTAGAAATACAAGATTATTATTTCATGGATTTTTATTTTAGTCTCTTTCCGAATATTACGAAATTAATTCCATATAGAAGGAAAAAATAAAAAAGTGGTTCCGCCCGGGATCGAACCGGGGACCTTCTGCGTGTAAAGCAGACGTGATAACCGCTACACTACGGAACCGGATGGCAATGTGTTTCAAAAAAATTCCGCCGATTATGAGGTGGCATACATAGATTTGATTTTGCACAACAAAAGTAATTTACTACATTTAATTGTATTGTATTGTTACACAATTGTTATACAAATTGTTAAGTATTAACACATTGAATTACATATTATACTATCACACTGTCTCAGAGACGTCTTGTTTTCTAGTCCCCACTATTTGTTTTTTGTCTTGAAATGTATTAATGTAAATATTCGAAGGAATTACGATAGTACCTGTATCTCTTAATTTCTGACATATTTTTATTTTACAATGACTTAATAAAGTATAGTAATATAAAGAAAACTTTTAAAAATCGTTTATTACTTTAAAAATGATATAAACATAAACATTTATCGAAAAAAAATTAAAAATTAACCCGTTAATAAAAAATTGCAAGCTTCTGAGATAAGTAAAAATTAATTCCTTGGTTATCAATCTATATTTCTTTACTTTAAACTCTTCAACCCCTAAAAATCATCCCTAAAGACGAGTGTAGCATTAAAAATAGTTTTGTACGCATTATTCCAAACTTATGTATGTATTTAAATCAATAAAAAATTATTCCTTCTTTATGAAACATTATTTCTTTGAAACTTTTTTAACACTTCGAAAATACCCCCTATGCTAATAACAGTACAAAGCACTTAATATTATTTGTTGGTTCCGAGATATTCATCTACAAAACTATTATGCGTACTTTAGATATGTGAGAGCTCCAAAATACGTATATTTTTCCATCCATCCAATGGCACTACAGCCCAAGCCGGGCCTTGGCCTCCTTCATTAACCCTCTCCAAAAATCTCTATTTACTGCTGTTCTTTTCCATGAACGCGTTTTTAGGAGATTTTTGGCATCCTCATCTACCTCGTCTTCCCATCTCTTTTTTGGTCTTCCAACAGGTCTTTTTCCTTGCATTCTTGCGTTTAGTAATTTTCTGGGGATTCTGTTCTCATGCATGCGGGCCACATGCCCTGCCCATCGTAATCTCTGCAGTCTAGTGTATTGTGCTAGTGTTGGTTCAGTGTATTGTTCGTATATTTCGTTATTATATCTAATTCGCCAGTTGTTATTTTCCTTTATTGGACCCAGTATTCTACGCAATATTTTTCTTTCGAACACGTCTAATGCATTGGTAGATTTCTGTGTTATAACCCATGTTTCACACCCATAACTTACTATTGGTCGGATTATTGTTTTATATACCCGGAGTTTTGTTTTCCGGTGTACGTCTCGCGATTTGAATATGTGGCCCATCGCGAAATAGGCTTTGTTTGCCAGCATAAGCCTTCTATTTATTTCCGGTTCTTCTTCATTATTTTCGACCAGCTCCATTCCTAAATACGTGAATCTATTCACGTATTCTATATCGTCTATAAATTGTTGTTGTTGCGCCTGTCTATTTGATCTGGTTTGTATGAGTAGTTTTGTTTTATTTGTATTTATTGTTAGCCCTACAACTTCTGAACTCTGTTTCAACTGAACGTAGGTTTCTTCTGCCGCAGTCTTTGTTCTGCTCATTATGTTTATGTCATCTGCGTATGCTGCTAATTGGGTAGATTTGTTTGTAAGTATGTTATTTCTGCTCACCGCCAACCGTCTAATTACATATTCAAGAACAAGATTAAAAAGTGTTGGAGCCAGTCCGTCACCTCGTTTCAGTCCTTGCGTTGTCATAAACGCATCAGTGATCTGTCCTTGAATACATACATGTGCTTTTGTTTCTGTCATTGTCATTTGCACTAGTCTTATTAATTTTGATGGTATGCCAAATTCTTGTAATATATTAGGTAGTATTGTTCTATCTATTTAATCATAGGCTTGCTTGAAATCTACAAAGAGATTGTAGACGTCTATGTCATATTCCCATGTTTTGGCTAGTATTTGTTTAACTGTAAATAGTTGGTCAATAGTAGATCTATTTTGCCTGAACCCTGCTTGATATTCCCCGATAATTTTTTCAGTGAGGGGTTGAAGTCTTCGATTAAGAATGTTTGTGAGTATTTTGTATCCCGAACAGAGTAAAGAGATGCCTCTATAATTCTGGCATAACAGTTTGTCTCCTTTTTTATGAATAGGGCAGATTATACTTTTCTTCCATTGTTGTGGGATTTTTTCTTCTCTCCATATTTCTTGTATAAGCTGGTACATCTGTTCTGTCAAATTTGTTCCTCCCTGCTTGAACAGTTCTGCCGGTATCTTATCTATTCCCGGCGCTTTATGGCTTTTTTGCATTTGGATTGCTGTTCGAACCTCCTCTAGCGTTGGAGGTCTAGCCAATTCATTATCTTCTCCATCTTCCCACAGCTCCTGTTGTTGACCTTCCTGTTCTACCTGCTGCTGCCGCTGTTGTAGTGGTGTTTGTGCCCTTTCGTTTTGTGAACGTATATTTTTTACGTTCCAAAATTATCTTCCAAAAATATCATTGGTTTTTCTTCAATGTCAGTTCATTTTCAAGCTTTGATGCATGCATACTTAAAGGTAATTTCAAAGGTTACACGGTGCAGGTTCATTAGAAAGCCAAACTACCATTTAATTTTCTAAAATTATGGTTCGAAATTTTCAAAATAGACGACACAATTTAATAAAACTTTTTCCAAAAATGATGCATTTTAATAATAAAACTTGAATACATTGATCCAAATTTTCGCAAAAAAATGTCTTAATATTGTTCTGAAGCTATTTCCTTGTGGCACTTTAAGTACATAATTATTATTTTAATGGGAATAAACCACAATTAAAGTTTAAAATAAGTTTATTAACGTTTCAATTTCCACTTCGGAAATCGTTCTCAAAATACAAACATTAATGTCTGGTCAGTCTGGACTTTATGCTCGCCACTACCGCAATTAGGTCAAGTTGTTTGTCGTTTTTGGCACGCGGAAATCTCGTGCCTCTTTTGGCAGCAACGGCTTCAATACTTTGAGGAAGGGCGGATGATCCTGGGGTTGTAAGGAGCCTCACAGTGTCTAATAAGGCCATTTATAAAGATGTCATTGATCAGAGCATCTTTGAAGTATTCCTCAGGGTCGAGGAACATTCATACTATCCTTGTGGCTTTATTAAACTTTTTGAAAATAATTCGATGGATTGATTTGAAAGGAAATTCCATCTTATTGAGACTCTATGCGAGTTCCTAAAAAGAATCGATGTCAGTCACTACGAGGTGGAATGATGATCGATGGTTTTTCGGTATAGATGCGTGAGCGTTTGTTATTTGATCTTGAGTTTTTAGGCTCGACAATTATTGTTCGATCGCCAGTTCGGTTTTGTAGCATTTTGACCATATCTTTCACATCAAAAGTTTTAGACGTCTCGATATAGGCCAAGCGGTCTTTTTGTACCATTTTTAGGTCGATCATAAAACTCTTGAGAAGCTTCTTGAGTGTTAACTAGTTGAAAAAGAAAAAGTTTTCTTATCGGTGAAATGTTGCGGGTGTTTCTCCTCCGAACTGGTGGTTTGTTGTGAGACAGTGGTAGCCTCGATGTTGGTGGGTGGCTGTGGAGTGGCTCGTGAGGTAGATGGTACCTATGTGTAAGGGGAACTGTTACCCTTTTCTTTGATGGAGTGGCAGTTTTGACGGCTTTGGTTTTGATCATTTTGGAGGATTTCATTTTCTTTACTAGCTTAGATCTGGAGCGAGTACAAGGTCTAGGAGAATTGGTAGCTGGTTAGGGCATGGTGTCTGAATCATCGTCAGAGTGTTCCTCTGCGATGGTGAAAAGAGAAGAGAATTTCTCCTCGTATGAACTATTGGAGTCCTCATCCGAAATATTCGGATTGAGGGATGGTAAGTGGAATTTGAAGTCTGTTGATGATTTTGGAAGATGCATCAGGATACTTGAGAAAGGCCTCCTGAATAATAGTAGTGAGACGAGAAATATTTCTCCCCTATGACTTGTTTTGACTTGGAGATTGTGATACCTCCTGAAACGATGGTGTCTCTGTCCCAGGAGTAGATGGTTCTCCGAGGGCCTCGGCCCATGCGTTGGGAAAGAGTTTTATGAAAGACCGTTTTTTGCAAGATTTGAAAACCCCATTTGGAAAAAATACTTGACCTTCACAGGATAAGCTTCAGTGCTCGCCAGGCACTCAAACGAACCTTTTTGCAAGTCATCTAAGAACGCCTCCGAGGGACGTCCAGGTGAGCGGTTTTTGACAACTTCAAGCGGACGGCTGCCCAAGAAGACCCTCTGTGAAAGTATTCCCAAACGCACCTTGTAGTCACAACGCTCCTGTGGTTTTTTGTTTGGTTTTTCATCTATTTCTTTGGATATATGGTATTATTGTAGCTGTTACTGGTGAAAGTTCTTGTCTCTTTTCTGGACCTGTTTATTTACTTCTGAGGGTGAATTTTAGCTTTTTCCACCTATGTTTCAGTGACCATTGCACTACAAACGTTTAAAGTAGAATGTATGATAATGATTGAGTGACTGGAGTAAATTCAAATATATAGCAAAGGACGCTGTTCCAAATATCGCCCAAAGTACCGGCCGGCCTCCAGTGTGTATTGACACACTGAAATTACATGATTGGTATACCGCCTGTATTAACACAACCGCCTGTTAGGTTAGGTTAGGTTAGGTTAGGTTAGGTTAGGTTAGGTTAGGTTAGGTCGCCTGTTAGGCGGTTGTGTTAATACATCAGGGTTAAGGGAAATTTAGGCTATTGCAATGAAAACTGTAAAAAGTGGTTCCGCCCGGGATCGAACCGGGGACCTTCTGCGTGTAAAGCAGACGTGATAACCGCTACACTACGGAACCAGTTGATTTAACAGTGTTTGGATGATAACCCAAAAAGGTAATAAATTTTACTTTTTATAGGTAAGATAATTGTTCTAGATGTAAATGCAAGGAAGGAAGGAACAAAAGTATTTTATTTCGGTTACATAAAATTAATTGATTCCTATATTTTAAATTGCGTTTTTGGATTCCGTCATTTCGTACAATTATTTGGTTAACAGGTTCCGTAGTGTAGCGGTTATCACGTCTGCTTTACACGCAGAAGGTCCCCGGTTCGATCCCGGGCGGAACCAATCTTTTTCGTTTTTCATCACAGTTCTTGTTTTTTACACAGCAATTAATTTTATACAATTAGAGCTATTTTGAAAAATCAAATTGTTCCTCTAAAATTTTATCAACTACTTGCGTCGCTTAGAAAACCACTGTTTTTCTTATGGTAAAAATTTACCCTGCTTCAAAAGGTTGGTTCCGCCCGGGATCGAACCGGGGACCTTCTGCGTGTGAAGCAGACGTGATAACCACTACACTACGGGACCTCTTATTAGTCTCAATACTTAGTGATAATATCGAATTGATGATAAAATGTTTAATTAGTTAATTTGAAAAAAATTTAATTGCATATTACCATATTACATAGAAAACTAGTAATAAATTAGTGAAACATCCATTAGGGTTAAGTAATTTTTGCGTTATTTGAGTTTTCACTTTACTTTTCATCGATATTGCCTTTAAACTTCTCGTGTTTTTCTCCCAGAGGCTTACTTAATTACTCTTTACGTTTAAAGCTTTGCCTAAAGCAGATTCTAGATCTCCGAACTTTACTTAGCAGAAGCTGGAAGCGAACACAAACTAGTACTAGCAAAAATAAGAAGAAAAATAACATCAAAACATTTTTTACAGTAAACCACCGAAGAAGAATTCAATGTAGACTCACTGTGAAACGACTCTACAAGAGAAATGTACCAAAGGAGGCTAGCACAGAACGTACAGCTGAAACAAATAGACGACATTGAAGATATAAACGCGAGTTGGGAGAAAATTAAAAACAACATTGCAGAAGCAGCAACAGAAGCTATAGGTAAACGCAAAATCATACTGAACAAAAGAAACTACAACAACAACTACAACTAACAGAAACGAGAGACCTACATAAAGTACAAAACATCAAATACCTCAGAATCCCGAGACAACTATGGAAGAATAGGAAATGAAACAAAGCAGTTGGTAAGAAGAACAAACAATGAACACTGGGAACAGTTTACAAAAGGGATGGAAAGTAACTTCTACGGTACACAAAAACCAATATGGAGATTCAGAAGAAATCAACGGAAAGAAATGGCAGAATTGAAGTAAGACAATAACATACCAGCAAACGAATGGGAAAGATACCTAACTGAACTGTTTAAAGGAAAGGGAAAATAATCAACACAATAACGTACCTGAA
The DNA here is from genome assembly GCA_918026665.1 of Diabrotica balteata. NCBI lineage: Eukaryota > Metazoa > Arthropoda > Insecta > Coleoptera > Chrysomelidae > Diabrotica > Diabrotica balteata. The sequence goes on from CAKJVB030000013.1 coordinate 191,308, forward strand.
TTAAGACATGAAATAGAAATCAGTTTTCATGAAGTGGAAATAGCCATAAATTCACTCAAAAATCAAAAGTCACCAGGACCGCATAAATAACCAAAAAGCTTCTAAAACACAGAGGAGAAAGTATAACCTTAGAGATGAGAAATTATTTTGCTGAAAACAGAAAAAATTTTAGCTGGTAAAACTTGAAATATTAAATTATTAAATAAATTTTTTTGTTCCAACATGTGAATCGCTTATTTATGAAAGGCCTCATGTCACTTTTTTGCAAATTTTAGTTTAACTTAGAAAATGATAACCCATATGTTCGCACATCGTTTGCTTATGAAAAGCCCCATGTCTTGATATTCCTTTATCAGATATATTAGTTTAAAATTATTGTTTATTTATGAAAAGCCTCGTGGCAATGACAAGGGACTTTTCATAAATCAAAGCACTGTTGGCAACATTGCGCGGTCAGCTGATTTTTGACAGATATCCACTGTTTGGAGATTAATAATTAACCTCTTGTTGTTTTATGTTATAATCAACTGTTTAATAATAAAATAAAATATTTCTCTTCAGTTTTTGTTAAAGTGATTTAACTTAGTGACTGAAATAATGTCAGAGAGTGAAAGTGTCATTGAAATAGAAGCAGATAGCAAGAAGCGAAAGAAGGGTCTTTGTTACCATAAGGTATATAAAGTTAATCCAATTAAGAAAGCTAGATGTCGTGGTGAAGAATATATAAATTACAGAGGAAGTGTTGTTGAACCACGCAAAACAGGATTACCATGCTCGTAAGTTATGTTTTATCTTATAATGTACTATTTTAGACAGGAAATAAGATGATAATTAGAAGTCAGTTTTAAAACCTAGCTTAGTTCCACAATAGTAACCTTTTTCAAATGTTGCAGATGCAGATTGAGATGTTTCGAGAACTTATGTGAAGAGGACCAAGTTGAAATTTTATGCAGAGGGGTAAACTTTTCAAACAAAAATAAGCAAGACCTCTTTTACCAGTCCTTAATAGAAGCAGGGCCCGTACAGAAGAGGAGGTCAAGATTAAAACATACCACTTCCGAAGATGAAGCTGAAGATGTTTTTTTAAGCCCAAACATTCTGTTGAGCATAAAAGTTCTTTTAAATTCTATGCCTTGCTTCACGAGAAAAGGATCAACATCTGCAAAAAGGCTTTTTTTAAGTCTGCACGGTATTGGTGGAAAAAGAGTATTGTGAAACGTAAGTCTCCTAGAGATTTAAGAGGCCAACAGAATAATCGGAAGACCCTTCCACAAGATTATACGGATCTTGTAAAAGAACACATTCAGTCATTTCCACAGAAAACAATCACTATTCTTCTAAGAAAATAAAATATCTAGATGCTATGCTGGGCATAAAAAAAATGTTCAATTTGTTTCAAGAGAAATATAACTAGTTAAACGTGAAGTCTGGTTTTTACTACAAACTTTTCAAAGAACATTTCAATTATAGATTTGTAAGGTCCTAAATTGACACATGTTGTGAATGTGAACTGCTCAATACTACAATAAAAAATCCTCAGTTAAATGAAACAGCAAAACGAGTTGCAGTTGCGCAGCTACTTGTGCATAAGACGCGTAGCAAGAAGTTTTATTCATCCCTTCGACAGACGAAAGAATACTGTGCCGAACATGAAAATGCGATGCTACTATGTTTTCATTATATGGAAAACATATCGTTTCCCACGATTTCAGTGCAGAAAATATACTACCTTAGACAACTATCCGTCTATCCGTTTAGCATCTTCTTCTTCTTCAAGTTCCACTCCTATCGGAGATTGGAAATCATTCTAGCAATTATAATTTTATTGGTTATTCGTTTGACATACACAATAGTAATAATGACACTGCAATATTTTATTTACACCACCAGGGAATTGCTGGAAACGGAAAAAATGAAGTTTGCTCTTTCTCGAAGAAGTTTGTTGAAGAGAATGTTTCAGCTAATGTAGATGAATTGTACTTATACAGTGACAACTACTGTACAGGACAAAATAAAAATCATACCATGATTAGGTTTTTAATGTAACTTACAGATAATGGAAGATTAAAAAAAGTTGTCTATAGACTTCCAATAAGGGATCACTCCTATTTGCCATGTGACAGTCATGGATTTAGTGGAAAATGCAAATGTTTTGGACTTTCAAAGTTTTAGAATCTTACTTCCTACCATGAATTTACTTGCGAAAGATTTAAAAAAGAAGTGGTTGTTGTATCTGATTTTATAGGTGGATATATAAGCATAACCTTCAAATTATCATCTAATCCACTGGCTATTGCTGAGCCATCATCCCCTTTCTCATTAGCAAGAAGAACTCACGAATGAAAGGTACTAATTAATCAAGAAAAAATTCATGACTTGAAGAAACTCTTGCAGTATGTCCCTCAAGTACACAAGTGGTTTTACAATGAGCTTGCCCAGTGGTATAAATTTTTTTGTTCCAACATGTGTATAAATAAAGCTGTGCTGAATAAAGGCTATCTTCGTTTCAAAGAGTCTTAGGTCAACTTTTTTTTAGAAATCGCGTAAAAATACTAGCTTCTTGATTATAAAATTGAATCTGTCTGAGCCAATACAAAAAAGGTATTTAATTTATTTAAATACTGAACTTTTGCAACGAAGCATAATCAACTTTAAACATTGTTTAAGTATGAATAAGTATTTTTCACTAGCCGTTAAAACTTTCGAGCAGCCCGTATAATACACTTTCAGATAAGTTATACCCGACCTTCATTTTACACCCCTCGAGAAGGGCTCCAGGTAGTTGCGGACAAAAGGAGATCGACCCAAAGCAAAGAGTCTGATTACATCAGCGTTAGGATAAGGACGCTATTTTTTAAATTTCTTGTTTATACAATATTTTACTTGTGCCTCTTTTTTCTACAATACAGTTTAGTTTAAGCGATTTGTTTTTGTATTCTTACACAACGTGAAATTCAAATAATATTTAACTCACATCCCCTACACTAGCTTCATATCTCTGGCTGCCACTTCTAGTGCTTTGTATACTTCCAAAACAGCCATTTGCGTCCAATCAATAATATATACATTATCGGCGTATACAATAATCTGAGTACTTTTGTTACAAATAGTGCCTGTGGTATTAATGTATGAAGATCTAATAACTTTTTCTCATGCAATGTTGAACAACACATACGATATTGCATCCGTCATTAGCTTCAAAGGACAGATTTCCCTGTAGGGAAACACTGTACACTTCACACCATATATAAAATAATCTAAACATTAATATAACACAAAAAAAGTGGTTCCGCCCGGGATCGAACCGGGGACCTTCTGCGTGTAAAGCAGACGTGATAACCGCTACACTACGGAACCTGTTAACAAAAGAAATTTACAAAATGGCGCGAACTTGAAATTTGAAATGGAGAATTCAGTAATCAGATAATTTGTGTATCTGAACTAAAACATTGTAAGTAACTTTCTTTGTGTACAAATCGCAAGTGATTTTCTTTAAGTTCAAACTTTAATAGTTTTTCTTGAGATTTTAAAATGGAGAAATATTCCTACTATATGTTAAATATAAATACCATTTAGGATGTATTTGAAATAAAAGTGTGTATTTGACTGCATATTTAGCGCACCCAGGGGGGTTTGGGTGTTAACCTACCCTCGCAGGGCATATAAAGTAAAAAATATATAAAGAATAGTAGGAAAATGTAACTTGTCTTTCACACACCATAAAAAAATTTAATTTGTATACAAATTATTATTTAAAATACAGTTTAGGATGTAGATAAGAGTAGACAGAACGAGTATTGCGAGTAGCATGCGCCTGCAGGGTTATATTTGCAACGGCCTTGTGGACTCTCACGGGTTGTGTTTCTCTGCATGTGTCAGTAGTAGAAAGGAGAAGTCTCTACAAGAAAAGAGAGCATTTGACAATAGCCATAAAAAAATAAGAAAGAGAAAGATAAATGGAAAGATGACCAAAAGAGATGGAAGATGTTGCCTAGTGGACCAAGATGCTGATTGCCTGTTTTAGCGCGTAGCTTAATTCATAATGCTAGAGTGTAATATATATTTACAGTGGGGAGAAACAGAATGCATAGAGAAATAAGTATGAACCCTGTGACTGCGAGAGAGATGATCGTGAAGATGACAGGAAGTAAGGAGGAATGAAATAGTGTTTAAAATTATATCCGAACAGTAGTTAAAAAGAAAGAAAAAGAAGAGAAAAACTAACCGGAGCAACGACAGATATAAAATCTAGACAAGAGGAGGGAGTGTTCCAAAAATGTTCCCAGCCTTATAGCTGTCATCCCACTTTCCGAGAATGGTACATGTGACAGTCAACTGCGCACAAGTAGGAGAAGGTGGTTTTAATTGATAGACAGGATAACAGATACCTGAATCTTTGTCACTGCTATCTTTAGTACTTTAAATTAAACTGAAATCCAAATTTAAGGGTTCAAAATGGAGGTAGCATAAAAAAAATTTCAGTGCCCAACCAAACCTCTGTCCCCCAGGATAATTCTAGGTCCGCCACTGGACTGTATAACTAGATATCCCCAAAGTCAGATGAAGGTGCTTCTGGAAAAATACGAATTTGTTTCACTAATAATTATTTGATATTTTCAACTAACAAACTTTTTGATATCAATTAATTTGCAGACGCAATTTCATTGGTATATAAATGAGGCAGTTATATAATACTGTGACAAAATATTTCCGCTTCAAAATAAGCTGTACCAAATTGACAAATTTAATTAACCTGTGCTCGATAATAGCCTTATTTTCAAAGTTCATTTATTCGAGCATTCAACCTCATTTCATTCATTCATTCAAATTTAAATTTGATTTCACCATCTCCATCCCCATCTTTGATACAGAAATAATACACTTTTGAATACACCTCGATGTGTTATAATGTTGAAATAATTTATAAAACATAGTCGGCACTAACCAACCAATAAATTGATGTCTTATAATGCTAAAAGCATGAATAAAAAGTCTTAAATAATAAAAATGTCTATAAGAAGACACTATTGTATTAGTAGGATCCTTTGCAATACTTGCGCCTCTAGCGGTGATTGCTGAAAGCTGAATAGATCTTGAAAACTAGGCACACAAACCATGTACATATTGCGTTTCGACTCTTTCTTACAGCCCCTTCTTACATAAACACAAAAAACAAAAACTGGTTCCGCCCGGGATCGAACCGGGGACCTTCTGCGTGTAAAGCAGACGTGATAACCGCTACACTACGGAACCTGTTAACAAAATAAATTTACAAAATAGCGCGAACTGGAGACTGATTTGAAATACGGAATTCGGTATATTTATGTAGCTGAATTAAAACATTGTAAATAACTTTCTTTGTGTACAAATCTCAAACTATTTTTGCGTAAAATATTGTAATGCAATTCATTAAAAACAGTTGAACGGTCGAATTTATGTTAATCATTTGATATAACTATTTAAATTTTAGTTAATCAACTGGTTCCGTAGTGTAGCGGTTATCACGTCTGCTTTACACGCAGAAGGTCCCGGTTCGATCCCGGGCGGAACCAACTTTTTTAAATATATAATAATAATAAAAACATTTCTGTTCGAAATTCAGCATCAAAAAAAGTCTTCATCATGATAATTATTATCTTTAAGAAACACTTTGTTATAGGAACAATAAAAATCATAAGATTTCCTACTTACCGAAACTGAATTGAAATCTTTAAAACTGTGCTTTCTACAACTTGTAAAGCAGACAGATTGATGAATTCTTGTTTGCATAACTTGAAAATTGGTAATAGATTTGAAACATATCCTTGTCTTAGACTTCTGCCTCTACAAGGAGTTAACATTACGGCAGGCGTGATTAGGTAGATTTATCGCTTCTTTTGAGTGTGATTGTCTCTTTAGTTTACCTGAGGAGTATGGTTTAAAGAGTAAGTAGCGAATAATTCATATTGCAAGAAAGCAATACAATTCATTGGAGCAAGATGTGATTGCTCGAGTGAAAAAAGGAGTCACCCCACCGCGCTCCAATGCTCCAGACTATCCCTTTCCCCCCTATAGCACTCTGATGCGCTATAGAGGCACAACTATCAGAGAAATGCTCATCATGTAAAGGTCCTGGGTAATACAAACCCGACATGGTTTCCTAACCGAATGCAAAACTCAGGACAGGTCAGTTAAGCGACTTGGTGCTCAAGGAGTTGGGCCCTACATGCCCGGGTTTTGCGGTTTTTGTTAATTTTTTTTTTGTTGTCTTGCACCGGTTTTTGTATTTTTTAATGTTTTTTGTTCTGTACAATATCTATACTATGACACTGATAATATATAAGATATAAAACAATATAATAATATAGAGCTTGTCCCATTTAAGCAACAGGGCCCACTTGTAATTGGTGATTGTTCTTGAATGTTTTTAAGCTACGACCTGTCTTCACTGTGCTTTGTTGTTGTTTTTTGAATTTTTGTCTCTCTGGTGTTTTGTTTTCTCTCTGGTGTGATGTTTAGTTTTCTCTCTAGTATTTTGTTTTAGTCTACTATTTGTTGTTTAGGTCTTTTGTGCTTCCATCTATGAAAAGCGTCATACCTCATTATCTCTCGCAGGATGTGACTGGGATGGTTCTCTATTTCCGCGAACTTTATCCTAGCTTTTTCTTTCATTGTGTCAGTAACTCTGATTTGTTGCAATTATCTAAAGAGTAATCTTTCCGTTACGTATTTTGGTACGTATACTGCTTGTCTTAGGCTGGTGTTGTGTGCCGATTGTATTTTCTTTTTTGAAATGTTGCATATGTGTCCCCATGCAAGAGATGCATATGTTAGTATAGCAAGAACTATACTATTTATTAGTCTTATTTTTGTTTTCAGTCTGGGTTTGCTTTTCCTTCCTGCTAGGCCCTTTATAGATGCTCTTACCATGTTGGCTTTTTGTATAGTGGCTTCTACGTGTTTGCCAAATGTTAGTCCTTTGTCCATGATTACTCCGAGATATTTTGCTTTGCTTTTTCATTCGATGGGATTGTCTTGCACAGTTACCTGTTTTTCTGGTTGTTGGTGCCTCTTTTTAAAAAGTACAGCTTGTGTCTTATCGGAGTTTATTGCTATTTTTCATTTTAAACTCCATTCTCATGTCTTCTAGCGCTGTTTGTAAGTTGTTAACCGCTATGTCTACATTTCTATGTTTAGCCGCTATCGCTGTGTCGTCGGCATAGAGGCTTAATAGTGTACCTGGTGTTCTAGGTATATCTGCTGTGTATATCGTGTACAGTAGAGGTGACAGTACTGCTCCCTGTGGCACTCCAGCCTCCGGGTTCCCGAGTTCGGACAGGACTTGTCCTATCCGGACTCTGAAACTACGATTGCTCAAGTACGAAGAGATCAGCCTTGTCATTGCTCCGCTGTACCCGTATCTTCTCATTCTGTAGATCAGCTGCTATGTACTCTGTTAATTTGAGTACTTGTAGCTCACTGTAATTTTCTGTCTAAAACCGAATTGGGTTTCGGGTATTATGTCGAGTCTATCTGTTTAGGCTTGGAGTCTGCTGAGTATTATGTTCTCCACAATCTTGCTGATTGCAGGTAGTAAGCTTATTGGCCTGTAGTTTTGCGGGAATGTGCTGTCTTTTCCGGGCTTTGGTAACATTATGACATGGGCCTCTTTCTATCTGTTTGGGAATTTCTTAAATCTTAGCATCGCGTTGATTATGTTTGTTAGGTATACTATGTTTCTCGCTGGTAAGTATTTTAGAGACCTGTTCGCGATTTGGTCTGGACCAGGTGCTTTTTTCTGCGAGCTGTTTTTAATTAATTTTTTTATCTCCTCAGGTGATGTTGGGGGATGCTTTCCTTTGAGTTTTCTGGTCTTTCCCTTTGTCATTCGACTTCTTCTACGAAGTCTGGGTAATAATCTAATGTACAATCTCTCTCGAAAGTACTTCTCATTACCTCTGCTTTTTTCTCTGTGCTGTAAACTATTCGGTTTTCTCCGTGTAGTGGAGGGATTGGCTTTCTGTCGTTTCTCAATATCTTTTGAAGCCTCCAAATATTTTGCAAATTTGGTACTTGCTCCTCCATGTCTCTTATATGGTTTTCCCAGCTTTCACTACGGTATTGTGGTAGTGCTGTTTTTACCTCTCTGTTTAGCCTGTTGGCTCTATTTTTATCTGCCTGATTCCTTGTTCTTCTTGCTGTTTGCATTGCTCTGTTCTTTTCCCTTATCAAGTCTTTTACTACTTGTGGTATATTCTTAAGAATTCATATTTAAGTGGAAATTTTCCTAAATATATGCATCTTTGAAAACACTGCGCGAGGTTTTGTTGAGTTGTGGATTTAAATTATAAGAAACTAGATAATAGAATGGTAAAATGAAATAGAATCTCGGCTTATCTTGCCATGAAGTAATTTATTTGGGAGTAATTTGGTCGACTTTTGAATGTGATGATTTTAATTTTTCTCTTTTAAAAAAAATGTATTAACAATAGGATTAAAAGCCCTAACAACCAAATGGTGGGACAAACGAAAATTGATTGAAAACGTTCGTTTTCACAACCTTGCTTATTAAATCTGAATATGACTAAACAAGATCAACAATACATTAAAGTCTATCATTCATAATAAAATATTGAATTGGCTTGATTTCTATAAATTTTGAATTTTAGTGTTGGCGATAAAATAAATGAAAATATTGGATAATAGCTTTCAGTCTGCCTATTTGTACATGTTCCTATATTATAATTTTTATATTAAAGTTAGACTTCAAATAATATGTTTTATTCATAAATACTAAATAAAATTGCAATATAATTGCACGCTGTAGGTTTTCAGAGCGTGACAGTCTTGTGTTTCCTCGCAAAGATAATCCTAAATCTAATTAAACAATCAACAAATTGACTAAAGATATTTACCGTAAACTTCTGTATCCTAATCCTTTATTTACTTGGTAAATACAGTATATAATTATATACAAAACCTACGATTACACGTACTATTTGTAAGATAGCACAATTTTTGTTTCGCTATTAAATTGTTGTTTTTGAGTCAACTATCAAATTAAAAGTTCTTTTGAAATACCATGCAATAATTTCTATTTCGTAAGATCAGAATTTACGAATTGTTATGCTATCTATAAGCTTGAATATGACCGGAATTCGATTTATCAAGTGTTAAGAATAAATGGTACTGAACACACACTACTTTAATTTTTTAAAACACTTTCTAAGAGGATCATCATTATTACCAGTATCTTTGTCTTTACCAGTATCTTAATTACATATCTGCATAAGTTTCTGTCTTGGGTAATAAATACATACATACTCGTTTCTCTTCTACCCTTAGGTGTCGAGGGAAGTGATTCTGGCTTTTGATTAATTTTCTCCATGCTTTTCTGTTTTTCGCCAATTTTTTTGCTTCTTGCCAAGATGTGCTCTTATTTTGTAATATCTCTGCTATGATTTGTTTTACTCTTTTATCGGTCTGCCTCTTCTGTTTTTAAATTGATATAAGGTTGAATGCTCGAATAAATGAACTGTAAAAGTAAAGGCTAATGTCGAGCACAATTTTATTCATCAAATCTTAGCATCACCAGGGGCATTTCGTCAAATTTGGGCTATCCAGCATGCCTAGAATGTAATTAACATGAAAAAAACATAAATTGCACATAATACTACACTAAACAAGGACAAACAGTTTAAAATTATTTAAAAATTATTTGACGCTACATTCTTGTCGGCAACAGGAGAGAGAATGGTATTAAAAAAATACCTTTCTCTCTGCTGTTGCCGACAAGAAGTAGGTCGATCATTCAATATTTCAGAATCTACTCTATGTGACAAACTAAAGTCCAATAGCCATAAAAAAATAAAACTTGGCACGAAACCAATTTGTAATGATGAATAGGAAATCACCATAGCCAACCATGTTAAAAAGTTGGCGAATATGTTTTTTGGAGTCACATCATCAGAACTAATGCGTTTAGCACACCAGTTTGCTGAAGAGAATAAACTAAAACACCGTTTCGACTCGATAAAGAAGATCGCTGGTGAAGATTGGTTAGAACTCTTTTTAAAGCGTCATCCAGACTGTTAGAAAACCCGAAGGTAAAAGTCAAAACCGCATTTCTGCATTCAATAAAAATGAGGTTAAACGATTTTTTAACAAACTGCTTACAGTTATGGAAAAGTTCAAATTTCCTGAGAGTCGAATTAAAAAAAAAACGGGCATTTCTACGGTCCAAAAACCATCAAAAATGTTGGGACCAAAAGGCCAAAAGCAAGTAGGAATCGTAATATCTTGGAAAAGAGGGAAAAATGTTACCATAGTATGCGCTGTAAATGTTTCAGGACAGTTTTTTCCTCCTGGATAAAACAATTTTTCAATCATGAGTGCAACTTGTATTTGAGAACTCATAGTCATGAAAAGATCACACATTTTGAACTTGCTTCCATTTTTACAGAGCATACCTGAGAGTTGCCACGATGGACAAAGGAATATCCGGGTTCCGTGCTGCTGGAATATGGCCCATAGATCCTAATACATTCTCTGAAGAGGATTTCAGCTTAGTAGATCACACTGGTTGCAACCAGTATAAATATCTAGGAAGCATCATATCAGCAGATGGCAGAGTTAAGATAGATGTACAAAACCCAATAACCCAAGGGAAAAAATGCATCCGAATACTGAATTCATTACTGTCGTCTAATAAAATAACAAGCAAGCGTGTATACAGAGCAATTGTAGAACCGATTACCACATATGGTGCCGAATGTTGGACGATGACAAAGAATGAACGAGATAAAGTAGACGTTGTGGAAATGGATTATTTTAGAAGGTCATGTCGAGTATCGAGAATGGAAAGAATCAGGAATGAAGAAATACGAAACCGTACAGGAATTAGAGATACTCTTTCAGATAGAATACAAGGAAGGAAATTACAATGGTATGGTTACGTGATGAGAATGGAGGAGGAGCGGTGGCCAAAGAAAGCCTTAATGTATGTTCCGCCAGAAAGAAGGAAAAGGGGAAGACCACCAAATTACTGGAGAAGAGAAATTACAAAAACAATGCAATCTAGAGGCTTAGAAGAGGGATATTGGAGAGATAGGAAAGATGGAGGCTGAAATGCGGGACGCAGCAATCGCCGTAGGACCCCCGCTATATGATGATGAGATCACACTGAAGTTTCAGATATGCACGTTGTAATGGACTTAGAAATCGACGTTACCAATGATGACAGGGCTCTTGATCAGTCGAGATGTGACGAAACTTTGCAGAGAACTCCACCGAGAAATACCGAATCCCACCGGGATCATCGAGATATGATAAAACTATTCACTAGACTCCATCTTATAATGCCAAATTTAAATCAAACCAGCAAGCTGCACCCCAGCCTGGAACGTCAGGAAATATTAAAACTCAGTCTAGTATACCCATTGAAAAGCTAGCTCCTCTTCTTTCCAAATTTATAAAGAAAAGTTCCAAATCACGTGCAAAACAACACTCAGAAATTTTCACTTCCACGCCACTAAAAACGCAACTAGAAATAAAACAAGAAAGGAGAAATATTAAGAAAAAAGCTGAAGAGGCCAAAAAAAAATTAAACCAAGAAAAAAGGACAGGAACCATAGGAAAACTTTACACTTTACGCTTTACTGTACGCAAGAAAGCTGGAGTTAGAAACTTACATGTTGATGATTCTAAATCTGAAAGTTATGATGAGAGTAAGCTTTGTGATGATGATGAATTAGATGATGTAGATCTAACATTAGAAAATGAGGAGTGTTTGGTGTGCGGTGAATTCGGACGAGACAAAGAAATTTGGTACCGTTGTGTAATGTGTTCGAATTGGACTCATTCAAAATGTAGTAGTTGGGACTTAATTATACATGCGATATGTGTGCCAAGGTCGAACGAAAGACAGAAAGTAAAATTATCTCTTTAATGTTTCTTTTTAAATTTTGTCTTAAGAAATCTGTTTTGTTTACAATATTTGCTTTATTACAATAATTTTTTTTGAATAAAGTTTTATTTAATTCTGCACAGAATTACCCCCTACTTGGGGGAATACCGCGCAATGACAGTTTTTTAAAGTTAATTTTTTTCTTCAAAATCAGTTAAACAGTAGTTTAACAGTAAAAATTTCAGTAGTTAAATTATGGAAGTTTGTTTGCACATAGAAAACTATATTTTTGTTTGTAAGTATTTTACCTTAGGAATCGCAGAATTCCCCCGGTTTCCCCTACACGCGCTATTACTTCAGTGGTGACAGAGAACTTCGTTAGTTCTCTGGTAGTGAGGTAATAAAAAAATGAATCGAAAACCAATATGAAGAAGTAAAGGCCAGAGTGGATTCCATACTGTTAGATCTTGTGTTGATATTATATTTGTTCTTCAACAAATTGTAAGGGAAAGAACAGCCAGAAATTTACCTTCTTAGTACCCGATAAACCGAAATTGCAGAGCAATCATAATATATGTTTTATTTTTATCTTAAAAATTTTAAACAGTAACAACTATTCTCTCGAGGCAAGACATAAAGCCTAAAAGGTCAATTGTTCAAGTCCAAAAGTCCCGTGTGCCGTTCAATTATTACAAATTAAAATAATTGTCTAATTGGTGCATACATATCAAGTGGGCTCAGTTCAGTAAAAATAATTTCGGCCATTTCCCGTTTAGGCGTACGCCGCACACGGCGATCAGGAAACAACAAAAAGAAATATAAAATTTAAATGGGAAATTGTTACCTTGAATTACTTTTTGTTTTATTATGAGTGGGTTGATAAGTAAACAGTTGTGTAAAGTTTGCACGGTCTACTGTAACGAAAAGTCTGTACATAAATCATTCATTAGGTGTGGTGCTATTACAAAAAACTATAAATCCCTTCTTTTACCTTTACTTTTAGCTTTGTTTTTACATTTTTTTTTTCGTGGAATTTAGTACCTAAGTAGCTAATGATCTCACCTGTCATTATTGAAACCACAATTGAATTTATTTTACTTTTTGAATGTTATCTGATGTTGAACTATTTTTTTTTATTATTAATAGAGTTGAGTTCCTAAAAAGTTGTTAAACAAAGATTGGACACTTTTGTTTTGTTGATTATAAATGGAAATTCCAATTATAAAACACTATACTTGATATACCAACGAAGTTGCTTTTGAAAGTGAAAATCAAAACGTCACAATAAACTTATTTTAAAATAAAATTGTGGCTTATTCCTAATAAAAATGTCTAATCATGTACAAATAAAGTTTTAGCGTATCTCGAGATATTACAGCAAAAAAATGAATAAAAGTTGTAACCAACACAAAAGATAACAAAAATTAATCAATCCTAAATTTACAAAAATACAAAAAGGTTACAGAAATGAAAACATAAGAATTTAACCAAACCGCACTTGGTTAAGTGGATTAACTATGTCGCACTATTATTTATTGAGAAACTTAGACTTAAATGTTCATAATTATTACTTATTGAAATTTCTTGAATCTATTGAAATGTTCTTTAAATTGAATGCAAAAAATCAGCAATCTACAGGTGAAGACATGGAGGAACTTTAGATACGTCCAGATAATGGCAGATGATATGATAAAATACCATATTACTCGCCCAGATAATTTGAAGATAATGATTACTTACAGCAAATCTTGACGACTGCTGCCTAGGTACTTCACTGAAGCTATACACTGTACTTAATACTTTACTTGTATCCAACACTGACTTTAATTAACATTAAAGGTACTGTAGAACTATATATAATCTAATATAGTATAAGAAAAGAAAACTCAAATATAAAGTGTATACACACTTAGAAAACAATTCATAGACGGTAATATAACAGATACGATCATGTGAGCCTGTACTCAACGAGAGCCTACCGAGAAGTAACTTGGTTTCTCTAAAATTTTACAAACTACCTAAGAAAAAAGAGGGCATATCTCCCACTCAAAAATCATACGCCAGTCGTATGTAATTCTGAGAAGGTAAAAAGATTCTGATGAACATCGAAACCAACGGTACCCTTCTAGCTATAAATGTAATGAAATATAAATCTTCTACATTAGGTTTTTCCGAAAAATTACTATACGTGCCTTCGGAATATTTCCAAATCTATCATAAAGGAACCCGCCTTCACCGAAAAGCATTAGTTTCTTTCATACCCAGGATTAAGAAGGAAAGAATTACAAACCTTTCGACTCGTAAACACGATCATCGGCATATCATCCACATGGGTAAAAGGAATCAAAAATAATTTAATATATTAATTAAAAAAAATGTTACACATATATCGAAGGCAAAAGATACATCATTCTTCATGCAGAAGGGAAATTCTTCATTTATAGAAAACGCTGAATTGATTTTTTCTTTAAAATCAAAATCACATCTTATATTTAGCCTTTCCTCGAAGATTTCTGCCCATCTTTCTAGTATCTGGTCCTGTTCTATTTCTAACGAGTGATAATCTAGGTTTGAATTCTTTCCTGTTCTGGTTAATCCTCTTGTAGAACTTTCGCATTTCTTCTTGTGCCTTATAGTTCTCTAGTTCTTTTAGTTGACTCTGTATATGCTCTTTCTTTTTCTTTTTTAAGTATTCGTTTTTCTTCTCGTCTCAGCTACCTATACTCTTCCTCTGTTTGTCTCGTTCTTCACCCTTGGAGTCTTCTATATGCCTGATTTTTTCTTTGCGTGACTTGTGCGCATTCCTTATCGTACCATTCTGACCTTAATTTTTTACGTTTTTGCTTTCCGATAACTTCAGTTGCCACTTCTTCCAATATAGCTCTACACTGCCTCCAATAGTTGTTAATATTTTCAACTATAACATCCGTGCAACCTTACAGCTTGATTTCGAGACTTAGCTCGAATGTCCTTAAGTTAGCTAGGAGCTTATTCTCATATTGCAGCAATCCATTTACATATTATTTTTTAAAATAACGCCAAAAACCACTGTGTTCCACAAATATCTATACTTGAAGACGAATGATCAGATCACAGATTACATAAATGAGAAAGTTTCTTTATAAGTCTTATTAATTCATATTTGTTAGTTATATAAAGTAGCATAAAAATAAGGTAAAATTCCTGAATTGATTTGAAAAATATTTATGTTAAATTCAGGTATATCTGCAGGTCGTGCCTAAACACGATATTGTTTATCTTTTCCTTGAAAGTAAGCGCCAATAAAATCATCGCTTCATTAGAAAATTCGTGATAGTATTTACATATTTTCATATTAAATTTTTTCTGACAGAATTCTGATTACGTTTTAGGTGAATTGATGTGAGTCAAAAATCTGGAAAATACAGTAACGTAATACTATTATTTCATTTTTTATTAGAATTAATATTTCGTGCATATCTGTAAAAATATTAACAAATAATTTAGCATTTACTTGAAAATGGGAGCAAACATGATTTCCGGGTTTTACAATTTTAGATATAATATTAAGGGATAAGGAATACGGTGAATATTATGGGGTGACAGTTTCATACATCGAGCAAAAAGACAAAAGAGGGAATGTAAAGGTAGTAGGGGCAAACATATTGTTAGACAGGAAGTGCGATCTTTAGAGGCCACATTAAACAAAGAAAGAGAGTCTCTCTCCTTGTTTGACATCAAATTTAGTTGGGTTATGTTATTGTTTGTCTCAAATGTCACATGAAATCTTATTTATATTGAAGTTTTTTAACAATTGTGTCGCATTTTAGACTCTTATCATTAATAATTAATTAAAACTTTCTCGTCTAAGACACATTCTGAAAAATATTATATAGCTACTGTTGATAAGTGTCGGAAAATTTAAATTTGGCGCATTCGCATGTCCGCTATAAGAAGCCACTTTTTTGGTCTCCTTTTCATAAGGATTAGATTCCCTCTTTTGTCTTATTACTCGATGTTTTCATAGCTTGCGCAGACTAATCGCTTAAATCAGCCATACTCACTACACGACCCTTGGAGCGATTATTCGCGGGCCTAGACTGTTAGGCAGTAAAACAAAATTTGCCAGTTATAATATTTATGTTTCTATTCAGATATTTAATCAGATTACAGTAGTGTAGAGCGACGCCATGCATTGTAGCGCATTTCGCATTAGTCATCTTTACTCCCACCACAGTGGGGTATTCTACCAAATTACAGAAATTTCTGATGCAGAATACCTCCAGAAAATTGGTTCTGGAGGGTTCCCCTCTTTGCTCATGGTCAGGTTGGATCATTGTTTCAGTATCGACAGCAACGTCCTATAAATTACAAAAATAAAATTAAGTGCTGGCTAGCCAATGAATTATAAAATCAACCTTTTGAATCAACAATTCAAAACTGATACTAGGGGACAATTCTTCTTGTGTAAATTAAGTGCAAGCTAGCTAATGAATTATAAAATCAACCTATCCCTTCAAAACTCATACTAGGTGACACTTCTTCTTGTTTCCTAGGGGTATTTTATAGTAGTCTTCGCTTTTTTGTAGACATTATCGTCCTCTTTGTATTTTTTCATATACATCTTAGTCTATTTTACAAGTCTTCCTCCACATTTTCTTCATCGGGAACAAAATCGGGATCAACAATGCTGCCATCAGAATCACTATCAATTCCAGCGCTATCCACTTCAATATGATCTTTCTCACTCTCACTACCATTCGGCATATGTTAGTGCCTTTCTACTTATTTTATAATAAAAAAATGTCCGATAAAACTCTTGGCGCGTCAAATTAACGAACGTTTATTTATCTATTAATGCTCTTTCCACGTAAAATTTACGTGTTGACCCTCAGGGATCGCGACACACTATAGTGTATTTTTATGTATGAGAGAGTAATAAAACAATAAATTATGTATGCAAATCCCTAAACTGTTGATACGGGTGACTCAATGAAAAACAGATATTTGTCAACAAGTTTACAGAAGTATATAGGAAAACAATTTTAAATTGAGTATGACCACCAGGTATAAAGGTTGGAGCAGAATAGAATACAATAGTTGTGAGGGTTACTAATCCCTAAATAAGGTTGCCAGTGTCGGAGTGATGGAGGTTAACAGGTACTAATGAATTTGCAAGAAATGTAAGTTGTTTATTTTATTGGTTATATATAACCAATAAAAGTTTAATAAGTACCTACCTATTTGCAAAATAAAGTTTAATTCTTTAGATAAAATAAAACGTTTTATTTTATCTGAAATGAGTGCATTCCACGAAGTAAGGGTTTCAACAATCAAACATTTAATTCTTTAATTCCAGGAATCTACGACAGTAATTGACTAGATAATTACCTTCTAAACTTATTCCACAGAAAATTTAATAGTGGGTTTTTCCATTTTGTAGGAAGGTCCAAGTGGCGTATTCAAAATTCTTAACAGTTCACTAAAAGTAGGTACTTCAGTTGCAAAGTGCAGTTTATTGTGTATACTAGTGTTATGGAAAATTTGGAAGTGCCGTGTAAACGCCGAAAAATTGGTCCTTTAACAGTTAATGAAAAAACATTAATATTTAATTGTTTTAAATCATTAACAGACAAACGTTTATGTGAAAGTGTTGATGAAGTGTCCAGGGAAACCAAAATTTCAAATAGAAATATCATTTTAAAGAAGGACTTCGACGGAAAGTTCATGAATTCTTCTTTAGACAAGAATTTCCAACATTGGATAAAGTTCTTGTCTCAGTTCGAGATGATAAGGATTACCCAGAAATGAGTCGAAGTACGTTATGGAAACTTTTAAAAGAAATAGGCTTCCGCTGGAAAAAGAATCCCAGAAAGTCTATTTTATTAGAAAGAAGCGATATTGTCATATGGAGAAGACATTTTCTAAGAACCATAAAGGAAATGAGAAACCAAAAAAGAAAAATATTTTATCTTGATGAAACATGGATCAACGAGGGTCATACACCAAATAAATTTTGGCAGGATGAAACTGTTACAAGTCAAAGGCACGCTTTTGTAAATAACTTATCTACTGGTTTAAACCCACCATCAGGAAAGGGACGCAGGCTGACAATAGTACACATTGGCAGTTCAGACGGTTTTGTTGAAGGTGGTTTATTAACTTTTGAATCAACTCGTACCGGTGACTACCATGAAGACATGAACGCTGATGTCTTTCAAGAATGGTTCGAACAAATGATAGATCTTCTTCCTAAGAACTGTGTAATAGTATTGGATAATGCAAGTTATCACTCCAGACTTATACAAGGACTGCCCACAACCAAGTGGTTAAAAAAAGACTTGCAGAATTGGCTGAGTTCAAAAAATATTACGTACCATCCCGGATCTATAAGAAAGGAACTTTATTCGTTGTGTGCCCTTCATAAAGAAAAATTTAAAAAATACGAAATTGATGAAATTGCCAAAAATCGTGGAATGACAGTACTTAGATCCCCACCATATCATTGTGAATTAAACCCGATTGAACTGGTATGGGCACAGATAAAGAGTTAAGTTTCAAGAAAAAATACCACTTTTAAAATTCATGATGTTAAACAGTTGTTTTTGGAGGCCGTAAATAATGTAAAACCTGAAAACTGGGAAAAGGCAGTAAATCACACTATTAAAGAAGAGTAAAAAATGTGGAAGCTGGACAATATTACTGATAAAATGATCGAGCCAGTTATTATAAATCTTGGTTCTGAAAGTTCATCTTCTGAATCTGATTTGGATTTGTAACAAGTAGCTGTAAGTTTTATATTAATATTTTTATTCATCTATTTAACATACCTTAGACGGTTTTAAAAACTCTTTTTCTCTTTTGTAATTTTTAAAAATTAAAAAAAATGTGAATTTTTTAAAACTCTTTTTAATGTAGGCCAGTCAGTTCTAATATAGTGTGTGATAAAAGAGGTCACTTTTGTTTACATACACATAACACCTTATAACACTGAAATAATTCATTTATTCTTTACAATTATTCAAAGTAATTTTTCAATTAATCTTGAGCACGCCCATGGAGTGGTCGGAGATACCAGTTAAAATTATGCTAATTACTCTCTCGTTCATAAAAATAAACTATAGCACCTACTTAGTCGAGATTTATATTACAACTGGACTGGCGACTGGCGAAAAATATTACCAATATCCTACTCGAGGCACTGCTAGTAACTTGGAGGGGGGGAGTTGATGCGTTTGACAGTAATTATCGAGTTTTCGCAATAATACGTAATTTTTACGTACAAGAGTATTCTAGGGTTAAAATTGGAATTTCGACAGAATAGTTAGTAGACAGGAGGTTGAGCGCCAACTATTTTTAGAATAAAAAATAGTAAAATAAAACGGAAAGTTAACAAATAAATAAAATTAAAAGATATTAAAACAAAATAATTATTTGAATACAAATAACAAACATAACGGCGTTTATACAGTTGTATTTACTTTAATAACGTTATTGTTATTTTTCTCTGTCCGTGATTGTTATTATACAAGCGATGAGACATATGTTTCATCATAATTTTATTACCCTCTAAGCAGATAGCATAATCTGTCAGGAGTTATACAAGAAAAATAATATCGAAATAATACAGTTAGTTAAGTTACTGATAAAATTTGTTGTATTAATAACACCAAACATATTTAATAGTGTATTTCTTTGTAAACGTTATAGAAAATTGTTTCCATTAGCGTAACAAACATGCTTTAAATCCACAATTTCCCAATAAAATTAAATAATAAACAATAATTATTCATCCATGAACATTTAAATTTTAATTATATGTTTACGGATGGAACGTGATGGTGAAACATTGAGTCTAACAGCGTGAATATTGATTATTTGTGCATATAAATTCCCTCTATGTATTAGTTATAACTATAAGCAATTTTATAATAAATTGCAAAAAAATAATATATAAATGTCACGTTAAGGTAAATTTACTATTTTCCCATAAATATATTAACAGTAATTAAATAAAACGCAAGAGAAACTTTTAACGTCATGTTTTTTTTTTCAGTAAGTTCTTAAGATCGAAGAGAGGCAACCATTTTGTAAAATTTTTACGTTTTTGATTTCGTCAGCAAAGCCTTTAAACAGAAACCAATCAAATTTTTTGAATGCTCTTCAAACAGGATCATTCTCGGCTTTCAGGTTACTGAAATTAAATTTAAGTTTGCAGTAGCTTCTTCCTCTTCTAGTTCCTTCTCCTATTCGAGGTTGCCTATCATCACAGCTATCCGTACTTTATTGGCGGATGGTCTGAAAATATCTACTGAGCTAAAACTATAGCACTCTCTTAGGTTTCTTAGCCAGGAAATTCTTCGCCTTCCTATGGATCTTTTACCCTTGATTTTACCTTGCATTATGAGCCTAAATATCTCATATTTCGCACCTCTGGTAATGTGGCCTAAACATTCCAGCTTTCTTGTCAGATTGAATCACAATGGGGACAGCACGCAACCCTGTCTAACACCTCTTTTGATTTCTATAGATTCGACGTATCGACGTTTTCGATTCTAAAAAGATTCAACAACAAAGATTGCAATGGTTTTATTATGTCAGACGTGAGCACAATTAAACAAAGAAAGAATGAATATATATACCACATATTGAGACACGATAAGTACCATCTACTGCAATTGATTGTCCAGGGGATAATAAACAGTAAGCGAGGGCCAGGCAAGAGAAGACACTCGTGGCTCCAAAATCTGCAGAAGTGGTTCGGGCTCACATCGGACGAACTATTCAGAATCGCCGCAAACAAGATCAGAATTGCCATGTTAATAGCCAACGTTCGCAACGGACAGGGCACTTGAAGAAGAAGAAGACGTAGAAATGATAACTATGTGGGACAAAGAATAGAGCTGTTAGAAGTTGATGGAAGGGAGGTAGGGAAAACCGAGGAGAAGATAAAAGGACTGTGTGACAGAGGACTTAAGAGAGAAAGCTTTAGGTGAAGAAGATCCCATGGACAGAAGTGAGTGGCGAAGAGCAACTCCTGAAAAGGAAAAAGCTGAAGAAAAAGAAGTACTAATGACTAACATGCCATGTGCTTATTTTCATTTAATGTTGATAAAAGCGATATTTAAATCTATGCATTGTGGTGACGTTTCACGGGAGTTTTAGTGCTAACGATTAGAGACCCTGTGATCTGTTTGTGGTATACGTCTCCTGCTGAATCCTGATCTCTGACATTCATGATCAGTAGTAGATTTTTATTTTTTTTTACAGCCATAATGATTGTACCAGAGATAGATAATGGAGTAGTTTCTCCTTGTCTTCCTCATTACAGTATAGAAGTCAGTAAAAGTACTTGAGTCTTGCTTCCTGGTATCCGATATTGAGGTAATCCAGGATCAACTACTGCAGATGGCAGCGCCAAAAATCAAATCACTGTTAATGTGGATTAGTTGATATGTTGATAATTTTGAAAACATGTATTTCTTTTCTCAATAAGTGGTTTAGAGCATTATTTTTGTCAGTATGTTAATGAGGTTTTTGCGTGTGACACATTTACATATGAACTTTTGTCATACCACTACAGATATAGTGTTTTGTCGATTTTGTAGTCTTTTGAATTAAACAAAAATTTAACTTTGCTGATTAAACTTTGATGAGGATCATTTGAATCATTTGAAAAACCATTTGAAGGCGTAATAAAGGCAAACAAGGAGAATATACGATCGTTTAAACAAAACGAAATGTTACTACCTTAGGCTATTATTAAAAATGCAAAATGTCCAAGTCTTTTTTGTTAATTGTTACACCTATTTATATTATAGAAAACCATTAAAACGTTTATAAGGAACAACACAGACAAATATAATTTGAATTTTAATGTTACAAGTTTCCCAACAAGGCTGTGGGACTGTCGTACCTTCTGGCTACTTTCGTAACGTTAGGTAAAGTTACTTTATTATATGAAATTTTGTTTAATCGATGATCAAAAGTTATAATTGTTAAAATTCGTTTGGTTTCTCAAATGTTTACTTCACAAAAGTCACTAGGCAATACTTAATATATTTTTTTGACATTTTCTTGGTCGTGTTTTGCCTCTCTATTCTCATTTTTCATATTGTTCTCTTATATTCATGGTTTGGATATGGTTGGAGTTTTTAGATGCTTTCTTATTGATGTTCTATTTGCTTTATTGTTGTGATTTATTTTATCCTTGCTTGAGCATTGCTCTTATTTTTTTTTATTGTCTTGTATCTTTGGAGATTGAAGTTTGACGTATATCGTACAGTGGTCCGATAACGACAAACAAGACAAAATAGATAACGAATATTTCGTTGAAGAGACTGGACCAAAAAAAAACAGAAAGTGAAGTAAAACACTAGTAAAGTACATGTTATT
This sequence comes from Diabrotica balteata, assembly GCA_918026665.1. Classification (NCBI taxonomy): domain Eukaryota; kingdom Metazoa; phylum Arthropoda; class Insecta; order Coleoptera; family Chrysomelidae; genus Diabrotica; species Diabrotica balteata. The sequence goes on from CAKJVB030000013.1 coordinate 213,566, forward strand.
GTCGAATTATTTAATATCATATACAGAATAGGTATATTACCCAAAGAATGGCTTCTATCACCATTTGTGTCTATACCGAAAAAGAAAAACGCCAGACAATGTTGCGATCACCGTGCCATTAGCCAAATGTGCCGTAGAATATTTAAAAAGTTCGAACAAGACATTGGACAACCTCAGTTCGGATTTAGAAATGCTCAAGGAACCGGAGAAGCATTATATGCAGTAAATGTACTAATTTAGAGATGTTTAGATGTAAACCAGGACATCTATATCTGCTTCCTAGATTATAACAAGGCATTCGATACAATGAAACATAATTCGTTAAAACTAATCTGTATTATGAACAAGAATAAATAATTTAAAAACTAATAAAATACAAATCAAAAGAGGTGTTAAACAGGGCTGCGTCTTGTCGCTATCACTGTTTAATACATAATCACAGGAAATATTCAAAAAAGCATTAGAAGATGAAGTAGAACGGTCAGATAGCTCAGCGGGCTGTGAATGGTTCAGTGGCATTCGCTTCACTGTCGAATGGTTCAGTGGATGTGGAATCGAGCCCCAGCTTGGTGTACAGAAAACAAAAAGTCTAACGCAGCAGTTTAAAATTCTAGATGAATCTGCGGCTTAGACTAGAATATGCTGGGATCTGATCGGCCTATGGTGGAGCAGTACGGCAAGAGATAAGGGCTTGCGTCTCGGTGATACTCCTCCATAGATCCCTACCGGACGGGCGTAACGCTTAGTGCCCCATTACTGCAAGCTCCATTAGAAATTTAAATTTAAATTAAGGTTAAATGTGGATTTCTTTGAACTGAGATGGTACGTACATACAAAAGAAAACGTGCAGAAGTACCTCCAACTAAAGATGACATTTAAAATGCCATACAAGCAGTGGAGGGTGGCATGAAACTTCGCACGGCTACTGCAACGTATGCAATTAAACACACGACACTATTCTATAGAATAAAAAGGAAACAGGAACGGGAAAGGGCAGAACAAAATGGTGTAGTTTATAATGATCAATCGAATTATTCAAGTTTATATACTGGTCAAGTTTTTAACAAAACTGAAGAAGACCTATTAGCTAGTTGTATGTTAAAATCTTCAAAAATAAATTACGGTTTATCATACATCCAAATCAGAATTTTGGTTTATGATTATGCAAAAAGACTGAACAAACCTATATGCACCAGTAAATGGGATGCCAGTAAAATTGCTGGTATAGACTTGCTAAAGTGTTTTAAAAAAGAGTCACCAAAATTTAACATTGAGGAAACCCGAAAACACCAGCCTTAGCCGAGCTAACAGTTATACAAAAGAAAATTTTGGGATATTTTTTGACAATTATGAACGTGCTCTTTCAACCCACGATTTCACACCTAACAGGATCTATTATAACTTGGACGAAACTGGTATCAGCACTGTCCTGAAAGCTCCAAACATTGTAACGCAAAAGGGAATCAAACAAGTTGAGCAGATAGTTTCAGCAGAGAGAGGCACCCTGATCACTATGTGTGAGATAATTAATGCATTAGGAAATGCTATGTCTCCAGTGTACATATTTCCAAGAGCACGTTTTCATGATACAATGTTGAATGGAGCTTCTTTGGAAAGCCTGGGTTTGGCTAATTCGTCAAGTTCTTAATGGATGACTAAGAAACTGGTTCTCAAGGTTCTTAATCACATTAAACGTTATACATAGTGTTCTTCTGATTCTCCAATTTTAAAATGAATTGACAATCACGAAACTCATTGTTCCATTGAATCCATAATGTTTGCACCTAAAGATGGTATAGTATTAGTTACTTTTTCACCCCACACCTCACGTCGCCTTCAACCGCTAGATTTTAGTAGCGGTTTATTCGTCGTTTAAATCAAGCTATGAACGAATGGATGATATTGCATCATGCTCGAGCATGAAGAATATAGTTGAAGATTTTAGAAAAACTGGCGCTTGGCCCCTAAACCGTCTTGTATTTTCGAATGACGATTTTGACTATGCTTTTGTGACTGACCGGCCACCTCCAGGAAATAATGTAAACGACGCAACAGAAGCTGTTCTATCTTCATCAACCTCAGTAGCACATGAAACTGAAGTTGTTCCATCTACTTCAACCACAGTAGCACCTGAAAATAAAATTGTTCCATCTACATCAACCCCAATAACACCTGAAATTGTACGACCTTTCCCAAAGGCTGCCCAAAGAAAAAATATTAGAACACAAAAAAGGCCAAATCCAGAGTTTTAAGAGAAACACCAGAAAAAAACAAAATTGAAAAAGAGACTCTAGCAAGAGAACAAAAACAACAGAAGTTGCAAGCAAATAAGATGAAAAGAACATTTGGAAGACTACTCTTACTACTAAGAAGAATGCGGAGTGTCATAAAGTGAACTTCGGAATCCGATGAAGATATCGTTTATACCAGTTCAGATGAATAGAAGGACTTCACAGAAACTTCCAAATATGAACAGAATGACTATATTTTAGTGAAGTTTGTTACAAAAAAGCTGTGTAATTATTATGTGGGACAGATCACTGAAATATTTGCTATGGATTTAGAGTATGAAGTTAAATTTTTGAAAAGAATTAAGGGTAAAGGGACAAGTTCAACTTTTCACTTTCCAGAAACAGAGGATATTTCGATAGTCCCCTTTGAATATGTAGTTTTAAAATTACATCCTATAAATAATTCAAATTATACTTAGCACTTGCAGAACGCAATCATTTATTTCTTTTTTAAATTTGATGGATAATTACAATGTAAATTAAAAATTAATAGTTTCTTTTTTGAATGTCTATACCTTAGGCGCTTAGGTACTTATTGGGTTTTTTTTTACGTTTGTATATTTTGTTGTGTCCTTTCTATAATAAACTTTATTTTTTGGTTGGATTTTTAAAGTATTTTTACGTCTTTCAAATGCGCCCGTTCTTAGTTCAAAGTTACTACTATTAGGGGCATTTTTGAACATTTTTCTTAAATGTTGCTAAAGGTAACTATGTCTTAAATTGCTAACCGAAGACCGCTCCGAATTCAAAGAATCAGAAATAGACGGAATAGAAATCTACACACATGGCGAAATCGAAAAGCCTAGCTGAGGTAAAAAGAACGATCAAAACTCTAAAGAACAAAAAAGCAGAAGGTCCCGGCAGAATACCAAATGAATTGATAAAAAACAGATCGGAAAAGTTATTCCGTATGATACACAAAATGTTTGAGAGAGCACTGAATGGAGAAGACTTACCGGCAGAATGGACCCAAGCATATATGACATCAATTTACAAGAAAGGAAATAGAAAAAACTGCGAAAACTATCGGGGAATTAGCATTATATCGTCTATAGGCAGACTGTATGGAAAGACCATAAAGGAAAAATTAGAAATATATATACAAGATAAAATCGGAGAAGACCAGGCAGGTTTCACAGCGGGGAAAGCATGCTTAGCTCACATTTATACGGTCGAGTAACTAATAGAAAAAAGGATGGCCAAAAATAGATCCGTCCATCTGGCTTTTGTTGATCCTAAGAAGGCATATGACTCAATACCTAGAACCAAGCTATGGGAAGCAATGTCGAAGTTCCACGAAGATTAATAAACGCGGTAAAAGCACTCTACAAGAATAATGAAGTAGTTATCAAAACGGGCAATAGAATATGCAATCCATTTAAAACGTCAAAGGGACTACTACAGGGTTGCTCCACATCATCCACCCTGTTCAAAATATTCCTGGAAAAAACCCTGAACCATGGAAAAGAAAGTGCGAAGGAATGGGTATAGCAGTAAGGAACGAATATCTATATACGCTAAGTTTTGCTGACGACCAAATAGTGATCGCACAAGACGAAGATGACCTCAGTTTTATGATCAGAAAACAGGAGCAGGAATATACAAAGAATTGGATGGAAATAAACCTAAAGAAAACTGAATACCTAACAACGGAGAATACAGAAATAAAACAGCTGAAAATAGACGAAGGTAAACAAATCAAAGGAACAGACAAGTATAAGTATTTAGGTTTCATAATATCAAACAAAGGAACAACGGAGGAAGATATAAAAAATAGACTAGGACAAACAAGAGACTGAATACGACAATTGAACCCGGTACTATGGGATAAGAACATCAGCATGAAAACAAAGACAAAAATATATAATACCATGACAAGAAGTATCCTCACTTATGGGTGTGAAAATTGGACTATAAATAAGAAAACCAAAAATAAAATAAGAGCAACAGAGATGGAATTCCTAAGGAGAAGCTGCAGAGTAACAAGAAGAGATAGAATAAATAACATGGAGATTAAGAGGAGAATGGGAATGAACTCCGACATGATAGACTACATCGAACAGAAGAGGTTAACCTGGTACGGACATGTCAGAAGAGCAGACGAAAATCGGTGGATAAATAGAATAACAGAGTGGAGCCCGATAGGAAGAAGAAAGGGAGACAGACCCCGAAGATCTTTCAGTGATGAAGTGGACGAAGCAATGAGAAGAAGAAACCTACAGGAAAGGGACTGGCTAAACAGGAAAAATTGGAGAAAACGGTTGAGTGAAGGAATACAATGAAAACTGTGGAAATCCTTGTGTATATATATAATTTTATTGGATGTTCAGATAATTTCTTGGTAAGTTTGATAGACAATATTACATTATTAGATATGCTAATGTTGTTTGCGATACCTAAAATAAATAATTTTGGCAAAGTAAGTCATAATACACTTAAAAAGAAAAAACGTTCAAAAGTGCCCCCTCCTCCCCTACATAATCAATTTTTCATTAGCATTTTCCGCTATTCCGTCAAAACTAGCCCATAACCACACAAACTTGTGTCTTTGTTGGCCTGTTAATTTGTGCATATAAATTTAGAAATAATATACTATTTGTCTACTCTCAAGGCTTTTTAAAGACAATCTTATATATCGATGACTGGCGACTTGGTTAAGTTTTCTTGTAAATAGGATTTAATTAGATTTTCATTAATATTTCTAATTAAGTTATTTATTTTTAAAACTTTATCTGAAACTGTCATTAAGAAAATAAAAATAGATACCAAAATATATACTGATATAAAAAGAAATTTGTGTTTACGAGTAGTACACACTTCATCACCTGTTTTTCCACAGTAAATTTTCTCGTATAACCGAATTTTCAAACGAACCGTCGAATCCAACCAAAATGTTTTAGTAAGTCAGTCGCCGTGGTTCTCGGAACCGACCAGTCGCTAAACTTGGATGGACACGTAGAGGGGAGCATATAAACAGAATTCAACATACTTGCCTAACAGTTCGAACGAACGTAATTTTACAAAAGCTCATGTAACGTCTGCAGGTCTTATGCACATTTCGAGACGATAGTTGCGTGTTCAAAGAAGCCTTTCAGAAACTTCACGTGTTTTAGCAGCGGTGGTGTTACCTTTCGATCGGACAAAGGTTGACTTTTCGACGGGTTTTGTTATGTGAGTGCGTTGGTTTGTGAAAAGTGTGTGAATATGGTGGTTAATAAAATAAGCAACATGCCAGCTCAGCCAAATTTGAATATGCGCCGCATATTTTTTAACAGAAAGGTAGGTAACGATTATAGACACACCTGTCTTTTTCATTGGACTTTACTCACACTATTGAACCGAAAACTTGACCATAAATCGGGACAACTTAAGCTATATAACATAAAACGAAGACAACAAAGCAAAATTAATTTTTTCGCAAATTACGTGAACCTGTTACGACTAAATCCACCACTCATCTACATACACTGCTCAAGAAAAACCGAATATAACAGTCGAAAGGTCACTTATTCATAGGGTATTTATTTTTTAGTCAAAGCAATTTTGTATAAAAGGTTTATTAGATTTTCTTAAATCTCTTCTCGCTAATCTAGTGACCTTAAATGAAATTTCTACTTATCCGAGAAAATAACTTTTTCCAACTAGTGGAATATTCAATACATTGCCTCAATGGTCTCCATCCGTTGTAGGTTTTAAGGATGAAAAACGATTTTTCAATGATCTTCTGCAGACCATGTTTCTGAAATAAATTGTAAGAATCGCTTTCCTCATATTAGGTTTGGACATAATTCTGTGTGCACTTAGTAATGGCATTTTAAAGGGTTTTTATTTTTAAGTGTACTATGACTTACTTTGCCTAAAATTATTTATTTTAGGTATCGGAAACAATATTAGCACATATAGTAATGTAATATTTTTATCAAACTTACCAAGAAATTATCTGAACATACAAAAAAATAAACTTTACAGAATATCATAAGAAAAAGGTTCAAAAGTGCCCCTAATAGGGGTAGCTTTGAACTAAGAAGGGGCACATTTGAATGACCTAAAAAAACTTTGAAATCAAATCGAAAAATACAGTTTATTACTAAAAGGACACAATCAAATATACAAACTTGAAAAAATACAATAAGTACCTCAGTCACTAAGGTAAGGTAAATGACCAGTCATTGCCACTATAAGAAAGTTAAAGCTAAAAACCATACAAAGCCAAACAACCAATAATTGCCACACAATTTTTCAAAATACCAATTATTACCACCCAGTCATTGCCATACAGAAATAACTCTACATTTTAGTGAAAAATCTTGTTTATTAATAAAAATTCCACGGGTTTTAGGACTCAAATACATCCACTGGCAAAGTAAATTCATAACGGATGCGTTCACTAGTGGATAAAATAATAGGGGTCGGCGGTATGCCTAAATTTTCGTTAACAAAGTAGATGTATTTTTCATCACAAATAAAAATGTTCTTTTCAGCACTAACAGATTTCATAGAAATTACTTGTACATCATTATTGTTCATAAGGCCTTGGATAATACAAAAATATCTGTATGTTATGGATTTTTTTTACCACCTAGGAATTTCACAAGTACATAGTTTCCCACACTAAGTTCTCCGTGAGTTAATGGGCAAAATTATTTGTTAGGGTCATCACAAAAGTCTATGTCATCACAGCTGTTACCACTCTCGACCCACTCTTCATCCTTTCCATCGTCATCAGAAATATCCCGTTTTAGCTTCTTCTTTCTTTTTCTTTTCATTTTCTTTTTTCAAGTGATATTCACGCCAAGCTTCTGATTGTACCACGGATGGAATCTTTTCCTTTAGTTTTATCTTCTTTGTCTGAGGTTTTGGGTCTGGCCAAAACAGTGCTTTCTTAAATGGGGTAGGAACTTTGCATGGACTCTCCAAGTGTACATGTGATGTACTTGGTTTAGGAGTAGACAATATATCTGAGCTATGAGTACCAGAGATATTTAGTTGGAAATTTTTTACTGATGTGCAGTTGAGTTGGAAATATGATAATATTGTCTTTGTGTCACAAAGCTTGTCAAAACCAAGAGAAACCATTTGTCACTGGGACGGCTATGAATAAATTATTTCTCTTTTTCTGTAGAATTTATTATTTTCTGAACTGTATCCAAAAGCTGAACTTTTGAAACAGGAAAATGTCTTTCTGATAGATGTAAAATCCATTTCACTACGACTGATTCATCTTCTTTGGATAAAATTGTAACAAGGTCCATAGAACAAAATAATGGTGACTTTCCATTTCTCTTATGCCTCAGAGTACTATGAGGAACTCTTTAGAACCAGTGATTGCCACCACTGGCAATAATTGGCAAAAGTAAAGTTTTTGTAATAAAAAAAAAATAGTGGCAACACCGTAATTTTAAATAGTAAATTTACACATTATAGTGAATTAAAAATAAGCCAAACCAATAATGGCCACTTGTGGCAATGACTTTTATTCATAAAATATTTTGTAACCAGTCATTGCCAGGTACATTTCTTTAGAAATATGTACCCTTAACTGAATTTAACCAGCAAACAAATGTAGCTTAGAGTATTTAAGAAGAGCACATGTGTAAATAATTTTATAAAACAATCATTTACAAAAGTGAATAATAAAAGGAAAAATGTACTTACCTTAATTTTTTCATAAGAAATCACTAAAAATAGGAAGAAATTGTACACAACACTACTCTCAGGGGTATACAACAAAAATGGCTGATGCTTGAGTATTGTACAACAGTATACAGTTGCCAAACTTAATAAGGTAGTAGTACTTGCAAAAAATATAATTTGATTTCAAGTAATTTTCTTATTTTCTTAGAATTTAACAGTCAGTGGCAATAATTGGTAGAGTGGCAAGGACTGGTTGTTTACCTTATAGACATTCAATCAAGAAACTATTAATTTTTAATTTACATTGTAATTATCCATCAAATTTGAAAAAGAAATAACTGATTGAGTTTTGCTAGTATTATAATTTGAATTGCTAATAGGATGTTATTTTAAAACTACATCTTCAATAGACACTATCGAAATATCCTCCGTTTCTGGAAAGTGAAAAGTTGAACTTGTTCCTTTACCCTTAATACTTCATTAAATTAACTTCAAATTCTGAATCCACAGCAAATATTTCAGCGATCTGTCTCACATAATAATTACACAGCTTTTTTGTAACAAACTTTACTAAAATATAGTCATTCTGTTCATATTTGGTTTCAACTCTGTGGTAGCATTGGTGTAGTAGTAAGATTAGTCTTCTAAATGTTTCTTTTCATCTTATTTGCTTGCAACTTCCGTTGTTTTTCTTCCCTTGCTACAGTTTCTTCTTCAATTCTGTTTTTTCTGGTGTTTCTGTTAAAACTCTAGATTTGACCTTTTTTCGTGCTCTTATATTTTTTCTCGGGGCAGCCTTTAGAAAAGGTTGTACAATTTTAGGTGATATTGATTAAAACGAGTTTCATCTTGTAGGTATGAAATTGACCTTTTCCGACAAAAGCCTATGGAAGTAATTTATGAAAATTCTCTAGACGCAATCTAAAACAAATAAAGAAGTCCTAAAGACAGAAAAACAACTATTGAGTTAATATTAAAAATATATTAATAACAAATATTTTGATATTTTAATTTTTTTACGATGATATAACTGCAATCCGAGAACGAAGAAATTCGTTTAACTAACGTTTGCTTTATCAAACACTCGATCTCAATTACCCAGTTCCTTGTATAAAGCTATTAAATCTCCTAATAATAGATTATTAAAACAAATTATTAGTGTACCTATCTTATTAAAAGATAATTAACAAAGATAAGAATGTTTCTCAAAAATGTTTATAGTGTTTGTCTGTAGCCTTAAAGTTATTAAAATACCTTTTGGAAATAAATCAAAAATAGATTCTTTGTTAATAGCAAAAAATGTAAAAACACTTTGTCACCAAAATTTCACCAGAAAGATCACAACTAAAATGTAAAGCATTGTGATGGAAATCTATATTCAATACTGAATACAAAATACCGAAGGATACTTCCGATTAAATCCAATGCCAATGGATAATCCAATTAGGTAACTAATAGGTTATGTTATAGCCAATGTAACAAAAAATGTGTAGGAATATAACAAAAGTGTGTATGCAATGAAACACAAGTAGTTGGGGGTAAAGTAAAAGATAACATATAATTTTAAAGCTGGCTAGCAGAAGTTGCCGGAGAGTGACTAGTTGACACTCAAAGGAGGATTCGGCCAATTTGCATGCCCTCCAGAGACCGTAGAATAAGAAAATGAATGACAAGGTTATAAAAAAAACTATAGGAATATAACTAAGATAAATAAAAGTGATTATAGAAGTTGCTCCAAAATGTGAGTGGGCGCCAGGAATGTATTTACATAAACTTTCCAAGGTATCTTGTAAAGCTATGTGCTGAAATAAAAAAGGATATAGGTATGAATTGAAATATTTACTTTTCACTTTAAACTTTAAATCTTTAATCCCTAGCCAAATATATACAATATAAATTTATCTTAAAATACCCATCACCAATTATGTACAGTCAACTTATTATATACAAAAAATAAATGCCCTGGTTATACCCAACTGGTCCTTGATGATCTAAATTTACAAATAATAAAATATGGGAAAAAATGGTAATGATTGACCTAAAAAAGGTAATTTACTTGCCTCAGAGATGCAACTCTGTATTTTGGCTTTTAATTGAATGTAATTGTAACAAGTAATAAGGACACTATCTTGACGAGATAAATGTCCAAACGTTTAAATATATAATAATAATAAAATTAAAAAAAAAATAACTCTCTGCTTAAATGTGTACACATAAAACCGTACAACCGAGTTAAAAGGGAGGATTTAAAACCTCGACCTGGACTTGGCAATTTTAATACTTAAGTAATTTATGATTGAGAAAAAAAATTATAACAAAATTATTAAATTAATGAATAAACAATATAAAAATTAACAATGTTCCACCCTCTAAATAAGGGAGGTCTTTCGGGCTGGTATCCGGAAGTGGTCCGAGAGTAGTCGGGGAGAGCTCTGGACCTCTGATGGAACAGACGGCAAATGGGCAAATTCAAAACGTAATTTTTTTTCTTTGTGTAGTAAATTCCCAAAAATAAATAAAAGAAAAATCCTTGACTCTTGATTTAACTTCTTGGGGTAGGGGTCTTTGGACGGCGGAACAGCTTTAATTTGGATACTAGTTGGAGCTGGAATTACCTTTTCCAGTCGACGGTCTCATCCATAGGGTCTTCTCGAAAAGACTCTGACCTTGATAACGTTTGCCCAATCAGTTTTTCAGTAGTTTTCGAGATCATCACTTGGATTGCGATTATGGTACCGGTTATGGTCCGTTTGAAATGTAAATAAAAAGATTTGTAACCCAGTCGATAGAGGCGGTTATAATCAAAATATTTGCACAATTCATACAAACCTATGATAAAAGCTCTGAAAAGAACGTTTAGTTGAATGGTAAAACAAGCGGTTATTATCAGTATGAATCTGGAATCCAAATCTAGATCGATTTTTTGATAAATCGGTGTAGATAAATCCAGATAAATTTTTGTTATGCATTTTTTTTATATTTTACATTTTTATACATTACAAAAAATAATAAATAAATTCATAGATAAACATAAAATATTATTGATTTTTTTGTACGAAATGATAACCGAATTCATTATAGTATTTTATGAAATCAGATAGTCCAATTTGTCATGCACGAAAAAAAATGCACCAAACATTCACCTTTTTCTGATAATAGTCGATGTTCGTTGCTTTACTAATGGTGTATTAATTTTATTAAAGCAAAATCATCTGATTTACAATTAACTTTAATCATCAGCAGTGGGGAAATATGCAAAAAAAACTGAAAAATAAGCCCCAATTTACCCAAAAATATGCATTCAATATGCATTTCTTTTAGAAAGTATGCATTAAACTTGCATTTTTTTAGAAAACATGAGTACTGTTTGAAACATATACATATTTAATAATGGTATATTAATTAATGTTTATCTAATACATAATTAGAAAACAATACAAAGAGGGCTATCAGGAGGAGCTACCATATTATGTGATAATGCTGCGGTAGGGTCAAAGATTCTCTACAGTGATCTAAAAAAAGACTGCCAAAGAAAAAGTGATTAGTGCGTGTTAAAATAAGTGAAACCATGGAGCTTATGTCAACATAATTATGGGAGATTTTAATTCCAAAATAGGGAAGGGCAGCTTTGAAGACATAGTTGGACCCTGTGGTCTTGGAACAAGGAACGAAAGGGGCGACCGACTTATACAATTTTGTCAAGAAGAAAACATGAGAGTTACCAACACATGGTTCCAACTCCACCCCCGTCGCCTATATACTTGGAAATCTCCAGCCGATAGAGCTCATAACATAATAAGAAACCAGATAGACTTCATTCTTATAAACGGTAGATTCAGCACAACTGTCAAAAGAGCTTGCACATACCCTGGAGCAGATGTCCCTTCTGACCACGTACTATTAGTGGCCGTCATAAAGATCGCTCTTTCATGCAAGAACAAGCCTGAAACTCAACAACAGATAGCACTGGATAAACTGAAAGACCCAGTGATACAAGCAAAAATAAGCAATGAAATAAACGCACAAATTCAAATATTAACGACAAACATTACCGAAGATATAACACCAACATGGAATACGATTACAAGTGCTGTAACAGACATCATGAAAAACAACTTAGGGTACAAACGAAATAACAAGAAGCAAAAATGGATGACAGAAGAAATACTATTACTAATGGAAGAACGACGAAGACACAAGAATAACCAAGATGGCAGCAATATGTATGAAAACATTAATAGGCAAATAAAAGCAAAAATAAGAATAGCAAAAAATGAATGGCTTAAGCAACAATGTATCGATCTAGAACATTTACGAAGACAACACGATGACCGTAATTTACATAAAAAGCTTAAGGAGACTGCTGGAATATACAGAAAACGAAGACCAACTACCATAGTTAATCAGGATAACCAGATAGTGCTGGGTGAAAAGGAGAAAATTGATATATGGGAAAATTATATCCAGGAGCTCTTCCATGACGAAAGACCCATGAGTGAAGTTTATACAGACGATCATCTGACTGGCCCTTCAATCACCAAAGAGGAGATAGAAAAAGCAATATTAAATTCAAAAAACAATAAAGCACCTGGACCAGATGAGATCCCGTCAGGAATACTCAAATTACTAGAGGAAAGGGGAATTTCAGCACTACACAAAATATTTAATTTAATTTATGAAACTGGCTGCTATCCTCAACAGTGGTTACGCTCTACCTTTATTCCCCTGCCCAAGAAAGTCAATGCAAAAAGATGTGAGGATCACAGACTCATTAGCCTGATGAGTCGCACTTTAAAGATATTCTTAAAAATACTACATCAAAGATTATACAAAAAATGTGAATGGGACATCAGTGATTCCCAGTTCGTTCCCAAGGTTTAGGAACACGAGAAGCAATAGTAGCAACACACGTACTGGTCCAAAATTGTTACGATCAGAGGAAGGATGTGTTCCTATGCTTTTTAGATTACCAAAAAGCGTTTGATCGTGTCCAACACCACAAGTTAATGCAGATTCTCAAGAAAGTTGATATAGACCAAAAAGACATAAGATGCATTGAAAACTTGTACTGGCATCAAACGGCACAGCTAAAAATAGACAATTCTATATCTAAGCCCATACAAATAAGAAGAGGCGTTCGACAGGGATGTGTGATTTCCCCTCTTTTATTTAACATTTATTCAGAAGCCATATTTCAAGAGTCTTTGGAGGATGCAGAGATGGGAATCAAGGTGAATGGAGTATTGATCAACAACATACGATATGCTGATGATGGTGTCTTAATTTGTGACAACATAGTCGATCTTCAATAACTTGTCACTATAATCGGAGAATACAGTGAGCGAATGGGACTAGAGATTAATACCAAAAAGACCAAATTCATGATCATCTCCAGAAACTTGGATGCATTTGAAAACTCCACCATAACACTGAATAGTAAATCCATAGAAAGAGTGAGTAAATTTAAATACCTGGGATCGTGGCTTTTTGAAGACTGAGCATCGGACAGGGAAGTAAAATGTCGCATTGAGCAAGCTCGACAAGCTTTCGTAAAATTCAAGAAGGTACTGACTTGTTCTGAGTTCGATCTTCAACTGAGACTAAGGTTTACTAAGTGCTACGTATGGTCAGTGTTGCTATATGGCGTAGAGGGCTGGACACTCAAAACGAGGGATATAAACAGATTGGAAGCTTTCGAAATGTGGCTTTATCGCCGTATCCTAAAAATACCATGGACAGCGAAAATCACAAATATAGATGTCCTTAAAAGAATAAACCAAGAACGCCAACTTTTCGAAACCATCAAGAAAAGGAAAACGGCGTATCTAGGTCACATCATGCGAAATGAAAAATACCAGTTCCTCCAACTTATAATCGAGGGTAAAATTGAAGGCAAGAGAGGAATGGGACGCAAGAAAATGTCCTGGCTCCGAAACATAAGGCAATGGACAGGGATTAACGACATACAATCTCTGATACATATAGCAAGAAATAGAGAGTTAATGGAAAATGTGATCGCTAACATCCATTAGTGGATTTGCATCTGAAGAAGAAGAAGATGGAGCTTATCAAATCTAAATAGAGCTCGTCAAGTAAAAATATCCCTACTCCCTTTAGGAATACCAACTTTATCGATAATGTTGACTATTATCGACATTTTATTGTAAAATATTAACCATATTACTTTCAAACATTCCCTAAAATATTGTAAAATATATACAATAAAACACTATTTCCAGTGATAGTCATAACATTATTAGGTAAAGATATAAACTATAAAAATGTAATTAACTATCAAAATGAAGTAATAGAGTAGGTGAGAATGAGAATAGTATTTTTACGGCTGCAATGATACACGTGGTTCAGTTAGTGCGTCAACTTTTTATCTTGTTTTTCGTAAATAATTTTTTTTAAGTTAATTAAATTCTTCAAATTTAATAAAATGCTACTTTACTAGTATATTTATGAAGTTCTCGTAGAACCGACTTTTTTACTACTTAGGCTAATAACAATAAATGAGAATTTGACCCCAAGACTAATGAAGTACGTAAAGTTCAGCCGTCGGAATGTTAATGGCATAATCTAATTGTGATATTTATGTATTTAGGTGATAAGACAAAGACCTTTGGTCATTTATTTCATTCATTACTTTTAATCGTGAATTTTTAACTTGATGAATAGAACCATTCTTTTAATTTTACTTAATTATATCATATTAGTTAATATGTGTTCTATATTAACACGATATGGATCCTTAGATTAAATGTAGATATTCCGTGTGGTAAAACAGCAGTTATCCTAAAATAAATAGTATGAACTTTAAAATTATGAACATCTTTCTATAGTTTCTATAGTTGTTCCAGCAACAACTTAATTTATTTACAGAGAGTGACGTATTAGGCACTAAAGAGCCCGAATGCTTCTCTTTTCTCTCTAAAAATTGCTAACTGCTGCCAGTTTGCTGCGCCTATTTTTCTACCATCTCTCCATCTGAGTTTTGGCCTACCCCTACTTCTACTTCCCATTCTTGTAGAAGGGTTGTTCCGCGTTGATCTTGTCAGCTGTTCTGCCCGTCTTAGTCTTCGTATTTTTATAAGAGATACTACGTCTTTACCACCAAATACACCATTTTCACAGATGCCACCGAATATTCTTCTCAGGATCCTTCGTTCAAATATAAGCAGGAGGTTTTCATCTGCCTTGGAAATGGTCCATGTCTCCGATCCATATGGCAACACTGGTTGTATAAGGGTTTTGTATATGGTTATTTTTGTTTTTTGGCTTAAGTTTCTGCTTCTCATATGTCTACTCAATCCAAAATAGCATTTGTTTGCTAGGATTATTCTTCGCTTGATTTCTTCCGTCATGACGTTCTCCTTGGTGATCAGGGAGCCTAAGTATGTGAATTTGTCCACTACTTCAAAGATAGAGTTATCAACAGTGAATTGTGGTTGATGTTTCTGGCTCTATTGTTTTGTGTTGATGCCATTATCTTAGTTTGCTCCTCATTTACTTGTAGGCCCATGTTTTTGAGTCATTTGACAAGGTGGTATACATTTCTTCTAGTTTGCGTGTTGTGCAGGCAACTAGGTCAACGTAATCTGTATATGCCAAAATTTGGGATGATTTATTAAAAATGTTTCCTCTGCTGTCTACTTGTCTACGTTTTCCAGAGCTATGTTGAAAAGGAGACAAGCCAGCGCATCTACCTGTCGCAGCAGAACATGCGTTTCAAATGTCTGAGATTGTTCGCCCTGTATTTCGACTTTGCAAACAACTTTACGCATTGTAGCCTTAACCAATCTTATCAGTTTATCGGGGATGTGGAAATTACCCATGGCTTCATACAATTTATTTCTTCGGACACTATCATAGGCCGATTTAAAATCTACGAAAAGATGGAATGTATTGGTATTGAATTCATTGGTTTTTTCCAGTATTTGCCTTAGCACAAAGATCTGATCTGTTGTTGATCGACCAGGCCTAAAACTACTTTGATATTCACCAAGAAGCACCTCTGAATATGCACTCAAGCTACTATATAAAATACTCGATAATATTTTGTATGCTGTATTAAGGAGGGTTATTCCCCTATAATTTCTACATTCCAATTTATCACCCTTTTTGTGTAGCGGGCAAACGATCCCAATACACCACTCTTCCGGGATTTGTTCCTCATTCCAGGCTCTCAGTATGATTTTATATATGTATATATATGGTTAGTCAGAGTAGCACCTCCACATTTAAGTTCCACGGATATACCATCACTTCCTGGAGATTTATTATTTTTTAGGTGGTTTATTGCATCCCGTACTTCTTGAATTGATGGAGGCTCCAATGGTGTATTGTTGCTTGCTCCTGGAGATGGTTGATTTGGATCTTCTACTTCGATAGTAAGTAGTTCTTTATAGTGTTCCACTCACTTCTTATACTTCTTCTTTTGTATTGAGTATATGCCCCTCCTTATCCTTACATTGTCCGATCCTTGGTTTCAATTCTTTTCTTGAAATATTTAGATTTTTATAGAATTTTCTCGTTTCTTCTTACTACTTGTTACTCAGTAGAAATGTATTGCAATTATAAACAGTATATTATTTGCTCTCTGTTTTTGTATAAAAAATATTATAACTTACAGTCGTTAATAGGTGATCAGCTAATTCATCGGTGTGGCAGCTTCGTTTGGCAGTTGAAACGTGCTTTTTGTGTGCAATCTTTCGCAGAGTCAGTGTTACAGCGAGGGAAAAGAGGTAGGAGCGTTGTTGTAAGTTTGGATTAAGTCCGAGCACATATTTTGGCTTTATTAATAACTAACTCGTTAAGTAGTACCAGATGCGTGTTTATGAAAGATAGAGGTATTTTCACATATCCCAGCGGGCTCTAGATAGTTCAGATAGTCCAGTAGGGTCTAACGACACTACGTAGCAATACCATAAGTTGAAAGTTTGCTTAAGAATCGTGCCTTTCTCTTCGAGTTTGTGTCTTTAAAAAAACAAGTGTATTTGTGAATTACAAATACATTTTTAGTAACAGCAAAGACCCATGATCACGTCCTAATGACCCACTAAGAGACAAGCGATGATGCCATTTAATATTTTTCTGAAGTATTATTTTTCTAGTGGCACCTAAATACAATTTACTAATTTTATTGGAAATAAGCCCCAATTTTACTTTAAAACAAGACACAATTTTACTTTAAAATAACTAATGTTACGGATTTCCTGAAGACCAAATCAAAACTTGAAAGTCAACTTATTTTAAAGTAAAATTGTGGTTTATTCCCAATAAAAATAATACATTGTATTAGGATCATCATCATCATCATCAATCAGCCCTAAGTTGTCCATTGTTAAACATAGGCCCCCTCTAGATTTTTCCATCTGCTTCTGTTCTGCGCCACTGCTATCCAATTGGTCACGATTCTTTTGTGGTCTCCTCTCAAGCAATTTTTTTGTTCAACTGTCGTCTTTCATTCTTGCAACATGTCCAGCCCATCTCCATTTTTGCCTTGTAATATGTTCGATAATGTCTTCCACTCCGGTTCGTCTACGGACTTCCTCGTTTCTTATTCTATCTCTTAAGCTTATTCCAAGCATTGATCTCTTCATCTTTCGTTGTGTCCTTCTCAATTTTTCGGCTGATGTTTTTGTGAGAGTTAAGGTTTCTGCTCCGTATGTGAGGACTGGTAGAACGCACTGGTTAAAAGCTTTGCTTTTTAAATGAATCGGTATATTTGTTTTAAATACGTCTCTCATTTTTCCGAATGCAGCCCAACCCAGACTTATTCTTCTGAGAAACTCGCATGTTTGGTTATCTCGCGTTAACCTTATTTCGTGACCCAAATACACATATTTTTCCATAATTTCTATGGGCGACTTTTCGATTTCTATTAGCTCATTGGGGACGAGGTTGGTCATCATTTTTGTTTTTCCATAGTTTATCGTTAAACCGACTTTCTGGGTTACTTGCTGTAGTTGTAGCATAACTCTGGCTTCTCCTAAGTTTTCTGTTATGAGAACAATATCATCGGCATATCTGAGATGATTGAATATCTCTGAATCTTGAATATCTGAGATGATTGAATATCTTGTATTAGGATGCGACTAGAAAATACCAATTGAACTATTGAAGATAATTAATGAAGATAATATTGATGTCTTGGTAGACCTTTTTAACTCCATATACAAGACGGGACACATACCCAAAGAGTGGCTTCTCTCAACTTTTGTGACGATTCCAAAAATCACAAATGCTAAAGATTGCAATGACTATCGAACAATTGCGTTAATGAGCCACACATTGAAAACCTTCCTTAAAATCATACATAACAGAATCCACATGAAATTAGAACAAGAAATAAGTGATTCACAGATGGGTTTCAGAAAGGGTCTAGGAACTAGAGAAGCATTATTTGGAATCCATGTTCTGACACAACGATGCCTGGATATGAATCAGGACATATATGCTTGCTTTATAGATTTCAAGAAAGCTTTTGATAGAGTTCAACATGAGAAGCTTTTAAGTATTCTTAAGACTAAAAACATTGATAGTAGAGATCTACAAATTATATCGAATCTGTATCAAAACCAGAAAGCAAGAGTAAGAGTCGAAGGAGAACTGACAGAGGAAGTAAGTATACTTAGAGGAATTCGACAAGGGTGTATCCTTTCACCACTCTTATTCAACGTCTACAGTGAAGTGATTTTTCAAGAGGCTTTATTGGATATCGTGGAAGGTATTTATGTCAACGGAAATAGCATTAATAATATTAGATATGCCGACGATACTGTCATATTTGCAAGTGACATGGAAGATCTACAGTACATAATACAACATGTATACAATGCATGTGAAAGTTACGGACTGCAAATGAATCTCAAGAAAACGAAATCAATGATATTCTCAAAAAAACCACAAAATGTAAATAACCTGATCATCAATAATACAACGATAGAAAGAGTAAAAACATATAAATATTTAGGAACGTGGCTAACCGAAGATGGAGATCAAGTAAAGGAGATCAGATCTAGAATAGAAATGGCAAGAAACACGTTCATAAAATTGAAGAAATTACTTTGCAACCGTAACCTTAATCTAGAGATTCGCATAAGAATGCTACGTTGTTACGTCTTCTCTACTTTACTATATGGCATGGAAGCGTGGACAATAAAGCAGTCTGAAATCAAAAAATTAAACTCCTTTGAGATGTGGTGCTACAGGAGAATGCATAAAATATCGTGGATTGAAAAAGTAACTAATATAGAGGTGTTACAAAGAATGAAGAAAGAATGTGAAGTCATAAAAACTGTTAAAATTAGAAAGATTCAATATCTGGGACATTTAATGAGGGGTGAGAAGTACGTATTACTGAGGTTGATTATGCAAGGGAAGATACAAGGGAAGAGAAACCCAGGACGACGCAAAATGTCCTGGCTAAGAAATTTGAGAGAGTGGTTCGGCTGCAGCTCATTAGAATTATTCAGAAATGCGGCCAACAAAGTTAAAATAGCGATGATGATTTCCAACCTCCGAAGGAGAAGGAACCCGAAGAAGAAGAAGAAGAAATTTCATAAAATATTAAAAGGCATCGTCGCTTCAGTCTCTTAGTGGGACATTAGGACGTGACCATGGGTCATTGCTGTTACTAAAAATGCAATAAATTAAGACACTAACAGAAGACCGAGTTATTTGTATATAGTTGACCGATTTCATAACATTTATAATTAATCTAACGGTCTGTATGTTTGTCTTAGACATATTAGTCAAACAAAAAGATAACTTCAGAACACAAAGAAGAAGAGAAGTGGGTGGGCCGATAAGATGGCTAGAAATAAGACGGAACAGGCTGCTAATCCTTGAAGTGAAGAAAAAGAATTAATATATATTCTTGTTACCTTTCGTTCAAGCATATTGTAGGGTATAGTACAAAATATAAGTTTCGTAGTAATTTATCAAAGAACAAAAAGGATGGTCAATGAAAATGATTATTAATCGTTTTTAAATCATGAAAAAGTGCCCAGTTATCAAACAATTAATTCCGTTCGTAAGTAACTGGATCGCCTTGCAATTATACCGGACAACCATTTGTTAGCGCAATTATTGTTTGAAAACGGGTCAATTTAATTAGTCTTAAGTTATCTATAATGTCTAGCATTATTTCTTGCCTAATCTGTTGCATTGTTTTTCATAATAGTCATTATTGTTAAAAGCCGTGGCCCTAATTGGCGCCTTTTCAGTTAAACTTATTTTTTTAATAAAAATGTATTTATACGTTTAGAAACCGTATAGGGAAACTTGAGAAAGTTTTGTCGAACGTGCTATAGAGTGAAAAACTATAAAACAAAGACAATTTCCATAAATATCAATAAAAATCATAAAATAGTTTCGAAACACAAATCAGATTTCTGCTATAATCTGAGCCTTCTAAAAATTGCAAGGCAAACAGACGTTGATAAAAGATGTTAAAGGAGACATGGGGAATCTAAAATTTGCATTCCACGACATGTCTTTTACAACTAAGCAGAAATCCTTAGCGAATTGTGCTTCTAGTACTCACACAGAGTAAATCCGAATAAAATGAAAAAAGGGCAGCAAATATTTGATTTCACGCAAACAAATCCTATGTATCTGTTGATGCGTATTTCGACCTAATAGGTCTCGTCAGAACAGCTATTCATAGGAGTTCTCAACGTGAAAAAATCAATATTTTCTGCCTTTTAAGAGGCAACAATAACATGGCTTCAATACGGACGCGCTAGTGACATCTAATTACAAAAATCGTAAAATAGTTTCGAAACACAATTCAGATTTCTGCTGTGTTAAGGAAGACCACAGATGAGATGTTATCAACCCATCTCATCTGTGGTCTTCCTCTTGGTCGTTTACTTTCGTAAGGTCTACAATGTTGTATTGTAGTATTCCAATGTTGGTCTTTCTGTCTAGCAGTGTGGCCCGCGAAGCTCGATTTAAGTTTGGCAATTTTTGTTGTTATGTCCTCGACTTTTGTTTTGGATCTTACTAAGTCGTTCCGTCTTTTTATCTGACAGTCGTATACCTAACATAGCTCTTTCCATTGTTCTTTCTGCTGTGGCTAGTTTATTCATGTTTGCCTTGGTTAGGGTCCAGGTTTGACATCCATATGTCATGATAGGAAGGATGCATTAGTTGAACACTTTGCTCCTCAAGTATTGGGGTATTTTGCGGTTCTTAAGTATCCAACTAAGTTTTCCAAATCCTGCCCATGCTAGTCTTGATCTAGTAATCTCCGCATTTTGCTCTTTGCCAAGTCTCAGGATTTGGCCTAGGTAGATATATTCCTGGATTTATTCTATCTCACTGCCGTTTATAGTCACTGGGGTCATCTGTGTTTGTCATTATTTTTGTTTTTTTTTTCATATTCATTTTTAGGCCGACGTATTGGGAGCTGGCTGCTAGTTCCCCCAACATAATTTGCAGTTCCTCGAATGTGCTCGCTATAATCACTATGTCGTCAGCGAATCTGAGGTGGTTTAACTTGTTGCCATTAACGTTAATGCCATAGGTTGACCAATTTGTAGTTTTAAGGACGTCTTCTAGGGCTAGGTTGAAAAGCTTTGGTGATATTACGTTTTTGCTTAGTTGAGGAGATATGTTGTGAAATACAATTTTAGATTCCCCATGTCTCTAATAACATCTTTATCAACGTCTGTTTTGCCTTGCAATTTTTAGAAGGCACAGATTAAAGCAGAAATCTGGATTAATTTCGAAAAATTGGTTTACGGATTTATTATTGTAATCCGTTTATTAAGTTTTGTTAATTAAATCTAAATTATATTAAAAACTACGTAAATATCTATATCAGAAGTTAAAGCCTTTGGGCCACCCAGTATGTGGCAATAGCTTGTATGAACTTTAAAAGCGTCTACAAAATCTACAGGAAATCCCAATGTGCTTAACTGTTGCGAGAACAAAACAAAAATAAAGATCTTAATATGAAAACTCCTCCATATGAATCTAATTTATTATTTAGCGTTTCACGACACCTGCATTTGAGATATCTTTACCGACACGTCAAATAAATCGTTAGGAAAGCAGAGATTAAGAAACAGAGAATCCAAATTAATGGCAACATTATTCCGACGCTGTCTAAAATATCATAACAAAAAAACATGCTTTAATACAACAAAAATAAAATGGTTTTTAGTAATTTATTGGAGTCTTCATTTATTTCAGTTTAAATTTTCATTTTCTCTTTTTACTGGAGCTTTTATTTTTGAATTATACAGAATAGGACTTTAGATAAACCACTCATAAACCATAATTTTTGTTTTCATTAAAGGGAAGCGGTCATAGCACATTAAAACAAAGATATGTGAAAACATTATCCCTTGTAGCATCATAATACCGATCAAAAGAAGTCAATTAGACTATGTATTCAAAAGATATTATATTACACCACCAATCTGTATACCAGTTGGAGTAGACTTGATCGTTCAAGATATTAGGCGCCCAGTGGTAGTAAGCTGGGTATCTATAATTTTTATGTGAGCGATATTCAGTATTCAGCCGTGGAGTGTACAAGTCCAAAAGCTGAGTATCAAAATGTAGCTGCTCATCTCAATCTCAATGTAATGCCGCAGAGCTGCTGTATGGTGTTGCTGCAAGTTGTCTTTGGTCATGTTGTTGTTTAAGTAAAACAGCTAACCTTGGCCTTATTGGGATTAGGTTGAAGTCTCTATTGTTTGAAGCACATCAGCCTTTCAACATCATCTGTTAGGATATCCTCGGAGTTTTTGGTTTAAAAGTTTTGAGTTGTGAAGAGTGTCCAGTCGTCTGCATATCCAAATTTAGATCTAAGTAATAGGAGACATATCAGCTATACACATACTAAATAAGTGGTATGAGGGCAGAGCTCAAAGGGAGAACCTTGTTTAAAGTTTTCTATTTGCCGTATTTCCCGTGGCTACACGAAAGTTCCTGTTATCAGCACGATATTTAGATATCGAGAGGTTGTTTTGCAGGAGATTATTTTAAAAAACTTATAGATTAGAACATATTTCCAGACAGTATCATATGCAGACGATAAGTTAATGAACGTCACGGAAGTCATTAACTTTCTTTGATATGCCACCTCTATGTGAGTAGTTTTAGAAAGCACGTGTTCAGGAGTGCTTCTTTGTGGCCTGAATTTTGTTTATTTATTTGGTATTTTTTTAAATAGCTTTGGGCCAATTTTGTTAATAATAATTATTTCGAGGACCTTGTAAGCTAAACCAAATAAGGCTATGAAGCGTGTGTCTTGTCTACTGCTTTTTCTGGTATAAGAAAGAAGCAGTTTGGTACGTTATCTGATTTAAGTATATCTGTATAAAATTTAGACAACAAGATTTTTGCAGATTTCCCAAAATAGACCAGGAATTCCGCGGGTATGCCATCCATGCAGGTTTTAATGTCTTTAACAGTATTTGACACTTCTTCTGGAGTGGGTTTCTTGTATCGTTGGTTTTCATTTCCAAGTTTTCTTAAAACCTAGGGATATAACTATGTTTGCAATTTTTTCTCTTCTAACTATGTCTAGATTCAATTTTATCATGTTTTATTTTTTATTCATGTTTTAACCTCAAAGAAGTATACTGGATATGACGCTCAGGTGTATATAAAACCAACAGGTATCTAAATTGCAAATCAAATCACAATCTTATCGACATTAAAAAGAGAATTTGTTAAATCTTAATACGGTAAAGTCAAAATAACGTGTTCTAACGAAAATTTGTTTCTAGAGGAGAAACATTTGTGAATAAATGCTCGATGAATTTAAAGGCACTTTATTTTACGATGCACTGTTACAAAAATATTTATTACACACGTATTTAACGAACACCAAACTTCTTATTTTTCTGCGATGTACGCACGAAAATTTACGTAGAGCATGAAAAATAGGCAGGCTTAGATGGGCTGGACATGTGTCAAGAGCAAATGAGAATTACCCACCCAGACGAACTCTATTATCGGTCCCAGTGGGAAATAGGAGTAGAGGCAGACCACGACTGAGATGGAGGGACGGTGTGGACGAGGACGCAAGGAAAATCGGCGCGGCAAATTGGCAACGGTTGGCGATGAACAGAAACGACTGGCGAAATAGACTGGGGAAGGTCAAGGCTCAACTAGAGCTGTAGCACCACTGATGATGATGATGATGTGTATTCGCAAAGTGAATAGAAATTAGTTATCGAGTTTAGTGCTCGAGATGCTGTGCAATTACGTTAAGAAACCAGGGTTTCTTTAATCTAAGGCAATTACACAATTACTGAGAGGCCGGGATGTACTGTCCGGCTCCAATCCACTAATTTATAGAAGAAAGCGAAGCTGCCAAATTTAACGAACTTTACCTTATTTTAGAGGGTTATTCCTTTCAGCAATAAACCCCTTTTTACCATATATTTACTTAGAAGATGCATCATATAAAACAATAAAGCTGAAAGATTCGTTTTTCTAACGAATCTTCAAGCGATTAAAAAAAACGAAATCTTTTTTACTTTTATATTGAGACGATGAGAATTGGCGGTTACATAAATAGAAGTTTGATTTTTCGTTGTTAATTGTAACGGACAGAGTAAGATATTATTGATGATATTTTAAGACTTTATCACTATTTTATCTAAAACTAAACCTAACAATGAACAAAAAAGAACAAAGAATTGTATTTATAAAATACGTTGTGAATGCGAACATTTTTATTTAAGTAAAACATTAAGACCATTGAATGTTAGAATAAGTGAACATAGAAGCGAATCAATTTAATTGTCCTCAAATGCATGGGAAAATCAACACAGGGTTCAATGAAAAGATTCAAGTATATTCCTGGGAGATGATAAAAAGAGAAAAATCAAAGCGGCTCGGTAAAAACAGCAAATACCTTGGTAGAATGTAGTAGGATCTGGTTACCCATATTAAAAGAGAAAATACTACTATTAGTAAGTCAATAATATATACAGGATACATCATTTATGTTTTAAAATGACATACATGTAAAATCAGAATTTGATAATAATATTGAGAGTAAACTTACCATGTGGTTGTCATTTTAAAGACAAATTACACGCTATGACTTTTCTGACGGGTATTCTTACGTTAAAGTAGATTTCATGCAATCGAATGAACTATATTACAATAAAGTCGTCCCAGGAACGCAACTCAAAAATATTGTCAATCTTATTTTAGAGTCATTTACTTTAAAATGTATAATATATGTCTGAATATTGTTAATATGAATAAGTCAGGTAAAATTTAATTATTAGAAGAATTTTTTTGTTTAATTTATTGTTTTGTATTTTGAGAACAATTTCTGAGGTGGCGGTATTACCAATATAAACTTATTTTAAAGTGAAATTGTGGCTTAGTCCGAATAAAAATAGTAAATTGCATTAAGATGCCACAAAAAATAGAAGATACTTTTATCAATTTTTTAACATTGGTATTTTCTATACACAACGTTTTAACTACAGTCCTCTCTCTCTATAACGATGTGCAAGGGACCGGGAATTTTCATCGTTATAAGGAGAGATCGTTATACAGAGAGAAACAAAATTCGGTACTGTAATATTAATAATACTGTACTAAATAACCTATTTTAATTTAAAAAAATTATTAAAACGAATATAAATGACTTAACATTGTATTCCACGTAGATTTATTAACGAATAATATAAGCAATACAGTATAAAAAATGACTGTGCAATTAAACATGTGTACTGTACAATAAAAAAATAAAATGCTACTGTAAATTAGCCTACATTATCAAAAAAATCTGTCACCTTGGTCTGTCTTCTTTTCCCTTTCCACAGAACTAACCTGACCTTGTCCTGAAGACGCATCGAATCTTCTACAGCACTCATATCGTCTTCCTGGTGGATGAAAAATCGATGCAGTACTTTTGCCGCATTCAATGACTGCTGAGGGGTCGGAGCTGGTTCTGACTCTGCTTCCACTTCAGAGTCACTGTTTTCTTCTTCTTCTACACGAACTGCTTGCAGGATGTCCTCGTCAGAAAGTCCAGATGTTGTAGATACATTTTTATCAACTTCTTCAAAATCTGTTAGCTCTTCCGGTCCGTAGGTGATAGTAAATTCAAACTGTCTGGCCCAAACATCTAATAGCAGGTCATCTTCATCATAAGCCAATCCTTGATCTTCCAGCCATCCTGCGTGTTTTAAGGAATGTTGTATTGTATTACTCGTCACCTCTTCCCAGGATTTACTAATCATTAGGATGGCGTCAAGAATGTCTAGTTTAAGATCGCTATTATTCTCAACCAATTCCATCAAAAGTCTTCTCCTGTAATGGTTTTTTAAACTCTTGATGACACTTTGGTCCATGGGCTGAAGGACACTCGTATTTGCTGGCAGAAAACAGAGTTCGATGTTTCGAAGGTCGTGCAATACAGGATGAGCAGGACAATTGTCTACAAGCAAAATAATTTTTTTCCCTTTAAGCTCGATATTCCACTTTCTTATCGCTTTTCAAAAATTTCCGAGGTCATCCACGCACTCTTGTTTGCTTTATATGTCACCGGTAGATTTTTTATGTTTTTAAAGCAACGCGGGTTTTTCGACTTCCCTATCACTAACAATTTTCGCTTCACCGAACCTGTCATGTTAGCGGCTACTAAAACTGTAATGCGTTCCTTAGAGAGCTTTCCACCAACGCACTTTTCCAATTTAAATTTTAAAGTTCTGTTGGGTGTCATTTTAAAAAACAATCCAGTCTCATCCGCATTGAAAATGTCGTCTGACGCATATCGTGCCTTTAGTCCAGGCCACACGTTTTCTAGCCAATGATCCGTTACGTTTTTGTTAACATCGCGAGCCTCTCCGCTGATTTGGCTGTAGTTGATCTTGTGCCGCATCTTCCACTTGCTCAGCCAACCCTCAGATGCCTTAAAATTCTCAATTCCAAGTTCAGTTGCAAAAAATTCAGCTTTTGTCCTAACCACAGAGCCAGAAAGTGGAATATCGTTCATACGCTGCTGCTGGAACCACTGAAGCATAGCGCGATCTAAATCTTCGTGCTGAGGTTTCCGAAACTTCTTCCTGCTACCGCCCTCCATCTCCGCTTTAAGCCACTTTTTTCCGTCCTTCCATATCGTAGCCACAGTTGACTGAGACAGCCCCGTCCGGCGAACGACATCCGATTGCTTTTCACCTTTCTCTATTGCTCGAGTTATCGATAGTTTTTCCTCCACCGAGAGCACTTTACGCTTTTTTGAAAACATGCTGACTGTTGGCACACTAAGACGCAACTCAAACGGGAAATTAAAAGTCGTCAATAGATGACAACATCTGTGTGATAACAGTTAATTACGCGGTCCGAACAATAAACGTCACTTAACCCTCTGATAAGAAACAGTGTATGCCGCATTCCTTAAACGCAAAACAAAACAACCGCTGAACAATGACCTTTTCATTCGTGACTCAGGTAGTCTGAACTTTAAATACAATAACATATTTGTCATCAACTATTGAACGCAAAAAAGTTATCGCTATAAAGAGAGAACAATATCGGTATAGAGAAAGAATTAATACATTGTTCTTATGACGAACCAACCAACGTTTACTATTTTCATCGTTATAGAGGAATTATCGTTATATAGGGAATCGTTATAGAGAGAGACTACTGTATATCACCAAAATACTTAACTTGCTGGTATAAAATGAACACTTATACAAAAACAACTCTTATATAAACAGTCGTATTGTGATAAATTCAAATAATTAACATTTTGCTTAGTCATCGAGTTTTTATATAGACTCTATGGTGCATACTTAACATACTAGCAAAGTAGGCTTGTAAACATGTACCTATTATTTATTTTCCGTGTAGAACAATTTCCATTAGCTTGTCATTAGTGAATTATAGAATAAATATTTCTATTTGTAGTATAGTAGCAAAACTTGCATTGAAAATAGTGCTTTCGGTTTGCTTTCTTTGAATCTAAATAGGCATTATGTTCACTTCTCTTTGTCTCAAGTTCTAACAAGCTTATCCACAAAATGCAATTTTCATTTCTGATCATTAATTTTGCTCACAAACTTTAGTGACACCTTTCCGAATCGAATGCAGAAAGTTCCACGGCGATTGATATTGCTGCGGAAAATTGGTAGGTTTAGTGCTTCGTTTTATCGTAGGAATCGTTTTTGGCTTTCATCTTGTATTTTACAATTTCAAATACAGAGACTTACAAAGCTCCTGAGACATAAACTACTTAAATCTTAACTACAGAAAGCTTTTCTGGAAAATTATTTTTAATATTGTTCAGAAGCTATTTTCTTGTGGCATTGTAAATTAATTACTATTAAACTGGGAATAAGCCACAATTAAAGATAAAAATACGTTTATTGACGTTTCAATTTCCACTTCGGAAATCGTTCTCAAAATACAAACAGTAAATGTTTACTGTTTGTATTTTGAGAACGATTTCCGAAGTGGAAATTGAAACGTCAATAAACGTATTTTTATCTTTAATTGTGGCTTATTCCCAGTTTAATAGTAATTAAATTATTTTTAGTTTAGGTCATTAAAGTAATTGGCGTTTATATAACTACTCTGGGACAATGTGCAAATACATTTTAGGAATAAACCTTAAAGTTTTTGATGACTTTCAATCTCAGAGTTAAGATTTTTCGATTTCTAATCAGTTTTCTTTCTTAGATTTATAATCGAATTTAATAGCTTTCAGTTTTCTTTACTGAAATCTACAATACTTTATACTAATATACTTTCTCAACAGAGATAAGTTTAATATACTAGTTTTCTTTTCTTTATTATTAACAGATATATTTAAGGAAGAATTTATGGCAAGTATTGTTTATAAACAAAATTTAAAACACACAGTATGGTGAATGATATGTTTTTCCATATGGTCGCTAGAGTCATTTAACAAATTCTTAATGAAAATAAACTACAAAGAAGAATCGATGAAATTGTCCATGAAAAAGTAAAGTTATACCTTATAAAAATCTCAACCATTTATATATACAAACCTATACAAAATACGTAACCAAACGTTAACAACCGTATTTATAACACATCTTGTAATTTTGACAATTTTGACTTAGGTGAAACGTCAAGACCAGTAAATGTTAGGATAAGCGAGCATAAATCTCACATTAAAAATAGAGAATTTGATAGATTTCAAACATGCAAACATGTGTGGAGTATCGAACAGAATGAAAAATATATGTCGATAATTTTGGAAGAACCGGACAATAAAAAAAAAGAAATTAAGAAAGCAATGGCATCTTCCCAAATAAAGCCCATTGGGTAGTAAACTCATCAATAGAATGTAGCAACATCAAGTTACCAATACCGAAAAAAGTTAGCAGTAAGAAATATTATAATTAATAATATAATAATGCGATTAAGGATAATGTAACTCATAACTAACAAGAGGAATAAACAGATAATTTAATAATTTTCAAGGAATAATTTCAAGTAATTTCCAATTTTCCCATCAAAGTTTTTTCTTGTGCTTTTTGAGCATTATCAAGTACACCTTATTAGCACCGACGCTGTATTTACATCTATTTGTTAATTTTAAAATAAATTTTGCAAAATATTTTCCAAACTAAATCGTGAGTATAACATTCTTCCACGTTTCGGTTTATTTTTATAAAACAACTATTTCCAAACACCTCAGATTTATTCGACATATTTTTCAATGTTTGCAAAGGTGCAATAAATAGCAACTTGAAAAATAAACTAAAAACACTCCCCGTGTTAAATATCCTAGGTGAGTCTACTTAGATAAATATATTTATCGAAAAATATAAATTTTTATAGTTTAGGATTCGAAGAAACGTGCGTCAATATAAAATTAAAAATGTATTTTTAATTTTAGTTATTTTGGGATTATTGTCCGGTTGTTTAATTGACTATTGTTTACTAAAATCGGTTATCTATCACTTAGTAATAAATGATCAGTTGCAACAATGTATACATAAAATGAATCAATTCGAGTGGATAATTGGCACATAACAACAATTCGCTGTAGAAATAAAAGGAAATCAAATTTTGAGTATATTAAATAAATTCATAGTAATTGGTAGTTTAAGACAATAATATTTTGTTTAACCTATAGTGATAATCTTAGGCAATGTTAACTGATATAAATATACTGGGCATCCTACAATCGCCATGGACACTAGTTGCGCTGCAAAATTACCGGAAATTATCTTACTATGAGAAGTAAATTCAATCTGTAAACTACCGTAAACTCGGGCTACTTTGGTCCATTTATTAAAACCTTTTAAATCAACTCTCAATAAATCTTAGCATTTTTCTACTACTAAGCTGTGTTCACCTGTTTTACATAATTAAACTATCTTAAATAACATGCATAAAGCATTTTAGTGTTTTTTAAAAAAATAAATAACTTTTATAAATTGTTCACCTGGGCCAATGTTATCCTTATGTTAGGGTTACTGTGTCCCAATATGATATTACCTACTTTCAAGCATTATATAAATAGTTAGGGCCAAAGAAAGACATGGGTTTATTTATTCAGTATATTTATATGACAGAAACATATATTTCAAATTATGTTTTTTTTAAAAGGTACAAAAATAAAGCCTTAGCAAACAATTAATATTTTTTACAAATTAATGATGGAAAATAGTCCTCTTTTTAACTGTTTGGAGGTTGTATTTTTTTCTTAATAGCGCTCCATTTGTAAAACAAAGAGTCCTTTTCTTTTGGCCACTTCCAACACTTGTTGGTACGTTCCATGCATTCAACAACAGCACCTTCTTCTGACACATTAACAGCTATCCCAGGGAACTGTAGCTTATTCCATTCAACAACAACGAAGTTTCCTGTTTGCAGATTTGACTTTAATTCTTCTTCTTCGTTTTGTTCCGGGGGTTTTATGTCACTGAAAGAAGATGCAACTGGATCGACATTTGGGTGATTTTCCTGGAGAACACTGACTGTGTTAATGTCCTCTTCTTCGTCCGTTGAAAGAATCATGTCACTATGACCGGATGAAACGACGCTGTAATGGTCACTATCTTCTTCCGAATTCGAAAGTTCCATGTCTTTTTTATTTATTTTTCTCTTTTGTTTCTTAACTTCTTGTTTCTTTTCTAAAACCGCCTGTCGCTTTTTTTCTAGTTTTTCCCTTTCTCTTTCTTCTTTTTTCTTCTCGTTTTCCATCTTCTTTTCTTTTTTCTTTTGACCTTTTTGATTCATTTGGTGTTCTTGATACTGAATAATATCGTTAGCTGTTATGCTTTTACCAGCAGGAACGTCTATTTTTTTTCGTTTTATTAATCGAGGTTTAACAACTTCTTGCCTTTTCTGTTCCAAATGGCGGATAAATGTTTGTCCTACCAATTCCAAATTAACTGTCACATTGTTAGAAAGCAAGCGCTTCAATACTTCTTCTTTGTCTAAGGGATGTATGCCGACCTTTTTAAAACCAGACTTTAAGTTTTCTGTTTGATGAAGCTCTAAGTCATCGAAAGATTTTTTTTCAACAATCTTGGAAAAATATCTTTTGGTAATGTAGCAACAGTTTTGCCACTATCAGACTGTTTCCATTCGGTAAGAATCTGTCGCCACTTACTTTTGAGAGGCCTAAAATAAGCCACATCAAGTGGTTGCGTTAGGTGTGAGGAGTTTGGAGGCAAGCATACAAATTGGATTTTGTTCTCTTCACAAAGCCTGACCACGTTTAAGCTTACATGTGAGCTAAGATTATCACCGATAACCACTTTTTTACCTTCTTGTTTTTTTTAAGATTGGAAGAAGATGTGTAGCAAACCAATCTTCAAATGTTGCTCCATTGATCCAACCTTGTCCTGTTGTAATGCGCTCCTTCGGGGCCACCTTCCAACCATGTGGTCCACAAATGTTCAGCTTTATAAATAATATAAGGTGGCACAGAGGTACCATTGGCATTACCACAAAACATAACGCTAATGTTGGACTTAGTCGAATTCATGATACGCTCTGGGTACTTTGAACCCCTACGACAGATTACTTTCTTCCTGCCTGGATCGTCAGACATACATGTTTCGTCATAGTTATAAATGTTCTGAGGCGGTACATTCTCAACTACTTCTTTTAAGTGATCGAAGTAGTCTGAGATTATTTTTCTATCAATCTGAGCACGATTTCTTTTTATATTTGATGCAAACCTGACTGTCAGCTGAGGATGTCTTTTTAAGAAAGATTTGGTCCAGTCTTGGCCAGGCAAATAATTGCAAAAACACTGTATTGTCTTTCCTTGTCTTGTTACATAACTTTTTACAATATATTTCAAATCCAGTTCATCAATTGGAAATCCGAATTCACACATTTTGTCGATGTGACTAGCAAATGCTAACTCTTCTTCCTGGGTAAAAACTTTGGGATGACCCGGTGAGCTCGAAAACAGATTTTTTAGTTTGTTTTTAATAGTGCTTCGTGGTATTTTAAAAATATCTGCGGCTTGCCTTTGTGTCATTTCACCAGATCTGATTGCTTCTAAACAGGTTTGGAGATGATCTTGACTGTAGTCGGCATAACTTCGGCTTCCTGGTTGGCGTTTGTAGTTATAGGGCATCTTCCGTAATCTAAAAATAAATTTATTCAATACAAGAACACCCAGAATGTTGATTTATAACAGTAAGTAGGTAATAATTAAAAATAAATAAATAAAATAAACGTCAGACCTATTTTGGCCCAAATATACGTTGGGCCAAAGAAGCCACTGCATTACGTATTAAATTCTGATGTTAAAAAAGTACTTACTTATTTTTAGCCTACTTAGTACTACAACTGACAGCAGGCTAATTGGTCTGTAGCCATTTTCCATCGTTTTGGAAATATCATCATTAATATGTCTAATCATGGTATTGGTCAGACTTATTAAATCTTTCCTTAAAGAGAAGTCTTCAATTGACTTCTTGCGTTATTGTGTATAATATTTCTGATTTTTCTTCATTGTTAGTTAATTCTTCATATGTTTCTTCCACTTTGTCTATGAAGCCCTCATGTTCGAATTGGTTGTAATTTAGGATACGTGAGATTAGTTTCTTATCGTTTCGCAGAATAGTTTTCAATTTCCAGAGGCCTAATTTATTTGGTATAATCTTCCTATGCCTTGTTTCGCTGTTCTTGTACTTTTTGTTTGATTTGATGATTTAGTCAGTTTGCCCAGCATTAACTGCCGAGTTAAAGGTTATGTTTGCTCCTTCGCATTATGTTTTTTTTCTCTCGTATGGTTTCTTTTAGTTTTTCACTTTCCACCTAGACATGATTCCACTTCTTCGTATTTTCGTTCCCATGTTTGGTTTTTGTGTCTTATAACCATTCTTTTAAAACTTCTTTGTTATATTATTGGTGTTTGTTCCAAGACGACCAGGGGCGTGCGGTGAAATTTAAAAGAAGGGAAGCAATTTATAAAAAAAAAATGTAAAAACCCAACTATTTATAGTGTAATTCAATTCTTCTACAATTTTTCGCAAACCCTGTAACTTCATTGTAAAAACTTGGATATTGTGACATTTCTTAAAGTAGATTATGTTCATTTGCCAAAAGGGAAACATTAGAGACTCGAACTTGTCCTGTCGAGTTTCTTAAGTAAGTCATTATTCGTTAGTGTTGAAAAACTACGTTCTACAGAGGCACTGGAGGCAGCTGGAATGGTCAGTACTAACTCACATAATTTCACCACCACCGAATATGCTTTGTCCAAAGAAGTGGTTTTTAAAAACGTTAGTAACTCACTGGCATTATTTTTTGTGTCAATGTCCTCGGTTTCGTATAAAGGTGTTAGTTTCGAACGTAATGCAATTAAATCAAAAATACGATTAACTTAACCTTCGCTTCTCAGTATATAACCCGGGTGTTTTTTACATATGGCAGGAGAAACAACTCTGAACGTAGATTATCCTGAAATAACTCAGACTATCAACGTAGAATTACGAACAGAAAAGATAACAACAACAGCTCGCTGCTTGTTCTACATACTTCTCGTATGTAGCTTAAAAGGCTGATATTACGCTAGTACGCTATTACTATCGAAACATAGGGAAACAACGCTTCCCTTGCTGCATGGGCACGCCGTTGGTGACGACACCATCTTGTGTCGCTAGTTCCGTGACGCTCACCTCAGCATTTTACTCCGGCCACGTTACAATTTTTGAGCTGTGCGAGTGCAACTACTGCGTTTTAGTATTATGCATTTGTATATTATGCAATTATACATGCATTTTTATTGTTTGTCGTTAGAATTCGTATAAAGAAAAGTACCACTATCTACAACAGTACATTATCCTTCTTTTTGTTTTTCTTTAATTTCGACGCCACTGCGTTATTAAACATTAAGAAATCCAAATCAAATAAGCGGCAAAGTTATTGTGCATCAAAAGGTAATTGGTAGAATAATGGTACTTAAAAATGGATATTGTTATGCTTACTATGAACTCTGTTATCTCTTTAGTAATACCAATTACATATTTAATTAAATAATTTATTATCAGTGTTATCATGTAATTGCCGAAAAATATATGGCAATTTTATTGATATTTTTACATGTGGTGAGAGATAAACTTTCGCGAACGAATGTTTAGTCGTCGAATATTTTTATTAGGTACAGAAACATTTATATTAACTGAATTTTTTATTGTTTGGCAATAAATCATTTCGATATAACAACGTTAAAATAATGTTGTGTACGATTAATTTGATAAAATCCATCGATTCTTGATAAAAATTAATCAAACAAAGAATCCAGACATTTATTTATTAGCGAATGATATTTCTACTTTGAGAGAGTCTTCCATAGTCTACAACTTGAACCAAAAATCGTATCAAATGGTATACCAATCGATCCATATCCATATTCTTCTTCACAATCTAAGATGCTACAATATTTCAGTGGAAGATGGTACAATCATTTATCTAAAATTTTAGAAAGAATGAGTATAATCTACGCTCCAAACATATTCGAAAACGTTTCTGTAATATGACAAACAACTACATTCAATCGATCGAGGAAATCTCATTCAAAATATGAACATGACATAGAATAGAAGACCTGCTTGGAAACAACTAAAGAATCTTAGGTAAAAGAGCAAACAATTTCCCAAATATCGCAGCAAATCAAGTGACCTCATAACTCCTTAAAAATTGCAGAGCACATGGAAAAAGAGGCAAATACTAAAGTCTGGAGACAAGCCAAAGTTGTTGCATTGCTTAAACCTGCCAAAGATCCTAACGACCCTAGAAGCTATCGACCAATATCCTTGCTATGTCATCTGTTCAAAATACTTGAGCTTATGATTCTTAATCGAATTTCATCCAGAATATACAAAAAAATCATAAAAGAATAAAGTGGCTTTAGAACGAGAAGAGCATATACAATAAAAATACTAAATCTTCCCAACACATCGAAGACAGGTATGAAAGATACCATATATCTGGGGCAGTATTTGTAGATCTCACTGCCGCTTACGACATCGTTAATCACAGGAGACTTCTCCAAAAACTATATGACATCTTATTAGACAATAAACTCACTTGTCTTATCCGCTTCTTCCTTGAGAACAGAAGATTTTTCATATCTTTTAATGGTAAGAATAGTAGATTGAGAACACAGAAGAACGGTCTCGCTCAGGGAAGCGTAATGGCACCTTTGGAAGAGGAGCGAATACTAACTGAAGCATTAAACACAATTACATTATACTATGAATCCCGGAAAAGCTTAAATGGGCTCCTTCAACCTTCGTAACAGAGACGCTCCCAGAAAACATTCAATGGTGAAATAAAACCCTTAAACACTGTACTTTTTCTAAATACCTGTGAGTTACTTTAGGTCGCACATTGCAATTTGAAACTAAAAGTCAAACTGACGGCCAGAAAAACATTATCCGCAAGCTTGTAAACCAAAACTAGGGTGCAAGTCCTTCCACCCTTAGAACTCTACCAGAACTCCAAACTCTATCAAAACTTTAGGTTTTTGAGCTATGGTTATACAGAAGGATCCTGAAGATACCATGGACAGACAAAGTCACCAATGATAAATGAGGAGGATTAACACAACTGCGGATTTGGTCAACATCGTGAAGGGTCGTAAGCTGCAATACTTGTGACATATAATGAGACATTGTATGTCACATATGGCAGATATGAGCTACTCCAATGCATTTTGAAAGGTAAAATTAAAGGAAAAGTCCCAGGATGAAGAAGAATATCCTGGCTTGCTAACCTGAGAGCATGGTATAGAAAGACCTCAACACAGATATTCCGTATAGTAACCAACAAAGTCATCATAGCTAAAATGATCGCCAACGTTCGGAACGGACAGGCACCCTAAGAAAAAGAAAACCACATCCATACAAAAGCTCTACCCTATTGTAGGTATCACTCTACTTGATATCCAACGATGTGGAACGAAAGAAACAAACTCTAGATTTGCGAAATACACTTCACGACTACCAGCCTACCGTAAGGACTCTCAATTGTCTGCGAGTTAGAGTGTTTAAGTGTAAATCCAACATGGAGAAATGGGGTTTGTTGTCTGCTGACTTCAATAATAATAATAATAATATACGTTTATTCAAATCAATAAGTATTACATTAATTTACAATTTCAGTTTACTTGCAATAAAATAAACGTAAAAAAAGTCTTTAAAGCACTTAATCTGTCTAATATTAACATGTTTAATGTTTATTGGTATTTTTTTTACAAATTATTATTTCATTTTTACAGTTTCTAATCTAATTTTTTTTTATCTAGTATAATTTAAATTTATTAAATTGTTATACAACTCCCTTTTTTCTTTTACCCAAGCATTAACTAATTTTTTATACAAATAAAAATTTTTGATATTTTTAAAATTTATGAGCAATTGATTGTATATTCTTGGAGCAAAATATTTAATTGACCGTTGCGTGATTGTTTTTGAAGTGTGAAGACATTCAACATTCAATTTTCTTCTTGTTTTATAATTTGACACTTTTACTTTAAGAGGTATTTTATCTTTAGGAATATTTTTAAGTAGCTCTAAGCAGTACAATTGCCGAACATCAAGAACCTGAGTTTCATGAAAAAGTTGGTCTGAGGGATATGTTTCTCGTTTTCCATATATTAGTTTAAGAAACCATTTCTGAGTATTTTGAAGGGTCACCAGATGGCAATCAGCTACGCCACCCCATCCTAAAATCCCATATACAAGATAAGATTGTACTAAAGACAGGTAAAGCATTTTAAGCTGTTCAACATCTAAAAACTCTTTTAAATAGCGGAATTTTGGTAACAGTCCTCTTATTTTTTTTATAATATTTTTTATTTGTAAATCCCATTTAAGGTGCCTGTCAATTAAAACTCCTAAATATTTTATGTATTCTGCTTTAAATAAGTGTTTGTTGTTTTTTATTTATTTTTAATGAATTAAAAGTTGGCAGAAAATTTTTATATATTGCAAAAGGTATATATTTAGTTTTTTTTTTAAATTTATTGTGAGTTTGTTTATTTGCAACCATGTTTTTATAACTTTGAAGTCTTGTTCAACTATAGTTTTAAGATCTTTCCAATTACGTATCGGCCTTATAAAAAATTACGGTGTCATCAGCAAAGCTTATTATGTTTCCATCAGTTTTTAGTTTAAGCATGTCATTAACAAAGAGTGTAAAGATTAGAGGGCCTAAAACGGTCCCTTGCGGTACGCCGTAATTAATTACTTCAGGATCACTTTCGACACCATCAATTTCTACAAATTGTTTTCTGTCTGTTAAGTAACTTTTTAGTAATGTCAAAACGCGTCCTCTCAGACCATACTTCTCAAGTTTCTCTAACAAGATTCCGTGAGATATCCTGTCAAACGCCTTAGAGAGATCAACAAATATGCATAAACTACGTTTATTACACTCAAAAGCTTCTGATATTTGTGATGTTAGTTTACAAATAGCATCTTGTGTAGATTTTCTTTCTCTAAAACCGTATTGACAATCCGATATTATACTAAACCTACCCAAAAAACTCACTAATCTATTTTTTAAAATTTTTTCAAATATTTTGGAAAAAACAGACAACAAAGATACTGGTCTGTAATTAATCACGTCTTCTTTATTTCCTTTTTTAAATAGAGGTTTGATTCTGCCTATTTTCAGACATTCTGGAAAACAACCGTCCTGAAAACATGCATTAATGAGAAAAGTTAGGAGTTAGAAAAGGAGTAATAATTTCTTCCTTAATTTGTTTGATAGTTTCTGTCTTGATCCCATCCCAGCCAGGAGATTTTTTATGTTTTAAAGATTGTATTTCATTTACCACTTCTTTTTGGTCAACGAGATACAAGTACATGCTGCTTTCTATCCTATCTATGTCCTCAATCTGGTCATTACAAATGGGTATTTTTTGTGCATACCTTTGTCCCAATGTACTGTAATGTGTATTAAATTCATTTGCAATTTCTTTTCTGTCGGTTATTTTTTCTCCTGTTTTGGTTTTAACCAATTCAATTTTTGTATTTCCTTTTATTTTTTCACACAATGAATTAATTACATTCCAAAGTGATGAAGAAGAGGTCTTATTTTTTTCAATTCGTTGTTTTGTAGAATTTCTTTTTGCAGTTTTAACTAAGTGTCTTAATTTATTTTTATAGTCTGTATATTGTTGTTTTTTTAAGTTATCTAAGGGATCTTGGATTAGCTGATCATACAATCTGTGTTTTTCCTGTACAGACTTTAAAAGTCCCCCTGTCATCCAATCTTTTTTAAAAGTGGTTTTTAGATCTTCTCCTTTTAAAATAATTGTATTTTTGTTTATTAAATTTAAAATTGTGTCAATGAAAAGTTTTACCGCTTCATTTTTATTTGTTTTATTGTAAATATCCAACCACTTTTCCTGCTTCAAATTGTTTTTTAGATTTTTGTAGTTGATGTACTTCTTTATTATTATTTTGTTTTCTTTGGTTTTGGTTAGATTAGGAATGGAAACTGCGATTGGATAATGATCTGAAGTAGTATTATTTTCAAATATAAATGAAGTTATGTTAGTGTAATCAGCAGGTCTTTTTATAAAGAAATGGTCTATACAAGTTTGACTTCTAGGTCTAGTTGTTTTATTTATATAAGACAAGAAATTTTGTGAAGCTAAAATATTCTGGTATTCTTCAGTGTGATCTAGATCCTCAAACAAATTAATATTGATATCACCAACTAATATATGAAAACACATTCGTTTTTTACTTATGAGGTATTGATGCAAATCCTGATTAAAATTGTTTATGTTTACTATCGGTGATTTATAGATAGCGCTCAATACCCTGTGAGATGATGTGGCGGTACAAGATTAAATACACCTACTTAGTTATCCTCTGTTGGAGAAACCTTACACTGAACACGATCTCTTGCAAGCAACCGATACGGTTATTCAGACGACATTATTTTAGATGGACAAGATGTAATTGTTGAAAGTAGACACTCAAATTAATTACTATTTAACTGGGAATAAGCCACAGTTAAAGATAAAAATACGTTTATTGACGTTTCAATGTGGAAATTGAAGTTATGTTAGTGTAATCAACAGGTCTTTTTATAAAGAAATGGTCTATACAAGTTTGACTTGTGGAAATTGAAACGCCAATAAACGTATTTTTATCTTTAATTGTGGCTTATTCCCAGTTAAATAGTAATTAATTTAAAATGCCACAAGAAAATAGCTTCAGAATAGACACTCAAAGTAAGTGAGTAATTGATCGAGGTCACCAGGAACCTTTTATTTTTTTAATTTGGCTTAGTGCAATTGCTTTGCATTGATTATTAAAAATGCAATACTTGGGTCATGTGTTGAGAGGCGCAAAATATGAATTACTTCAAGTTATACTGGAAGGAAAAGTACAGGGCAAAAGATCAGTAGGAAGATGCCAGAACTCGTGGCTGAAAGACCTGAGGAGATGGTTCGACCGCTTATCCGCAGGAGTCTTTCGTGCAGCAGTTTCGAAAACCACAATTGCCATTTAGATCGCCAACCTTCGAAAGGAGACGGTGCCATGAAAAGAAGGATCATTAAAAAAATATCACCAAATTGTTTCGAATTTTGTGTTTTATTACCAAAAATATATTTGAAAAATTGAAATGCTATAATTTAAAGTCCTTTAAAGTTTTAAAACAACATTGTATATTATTGGATACCTATCTGATTTATTTTCCAAACTCTTTGTTATCTCTAGCAAACTAACAAACGCCAACATGAACTTTATCCTCAAAGAAATAAATAAATACGTTTTCATTTGCGTATCCATCAAGATGTAATATTTCTGTTATCAAGTCGCATTCGTTGTGACTGGAAGAACCTTTTATATTTTTGTAGAGACGTACATTGGCGCCAGTTAGTCTAGACTACGTAATGATCGCGTTTCATTGCTTGCATTGAGCATTATTCTTTCCCGCTTCTTTGTCTTCTGAGTCGTTAAAGTTAAAAAATTGTGGCGAAGGGAAGTGCCTATTAATTTAACAGCTTTACTTATATTTTAATTCATAGTGTTCCGTCGAGCATTTTATAGTTGTTAGTAAACTTACTAAAAAAGGCAGCAAAATAGTTTAATAAAAGATTGGAATAACATACAAACTTCCCAGTAACTAACAAGATACTTAACCTTGGAATATCACACCTATTTTTTTTGACATACACCTCACATATGGGTATCAGATACCCATTGATTTTTTGTGAAGAAATAAATAAAAAAGTAAATATTTTATGATTTCCAGGGACTGTCTAGTCACTATTGAATACACAAGAATCATTAAATCAATCATTTTATTTTCTCTCTCTTAATTGTAGTAATACAAAAGAAAAAAAAAATTTAAAAATGTTTAAAAATATTTAACAAACATTTTCTAAAAAACCAGAAACCTAATTCAAAATATTTTACGTTAATATAACAAAAAAATGGTCTTTCTAACTAAAATTTAACACCTTTTGATTATAGAACTCATAGTCATTCTTAGCCAGGTATTTCAATTTCACTCATTTTGGTGACTGCATTCACAACACAGCTTAGCTATATGCTCTATGCAGTATTCTTTATGGCAAGCCGAGCATGCATGCTTCGTTTTTCTATCTTTTCCTTTGCAGAGATAACACCTGGTTTGCTTCACTAAACTTGTGGGATGTTGTGTTGGAAGGTCTTCAACTTGGAGAATGCCACAAATTGATTGCCTGAGTGATTTCGGTAAAGAAGGTATTTGAAGTCTCTAAAGCCATTCCCAAAGACTTCAGAAAAGATTTTCTATTATTAGATGTAGTTTCTTTCCAATGGGCATTTACGAGAGAAAATAGCACCATTGCATTTATGCCACTTGCATCAAGCATGTTAAAAAAAATTCTTAGTGGCAATCGTCTGGATTTTCGTGATGTAGTATAAGAATGGCATAATTGATCGAACATATCTGTACCTCCTTTTGATTCATTATAGGTGTGTATAAGGTTTGGTTTTCCTGTATCAGCATTTAATGAATTATCATGATGTAATGTTGACAGCAAGAGAACCACTTTTTTGGGATTTGGAGTGTATGAGATGATAGTTTTATTTTCGTCGAATGCAAATAATGATGTATCTACTTCTTTTTTACTGAGAAAAGACGGTGGAATTTCTCGTTTATTTTTTCTTAGTGTACCCAAGATAGTTAGTTTGAATTGCCTCATCATTTCATCAGCAAGAGGTATTGAAGTAAACCAATTATCTACTGTTATATTTCTGTTGGTTCCATGTATTGGTTCCGATAATTTCAGAACGTAAAAAGCTGGTACTGACTCCTTATCCTGTGTTTGGACTTTTCCAATATATGGAATAGCGTTAACTGTTCTCGGACGCGACTAGTTCACGTTCGAGACGCATCGCCCCGCCCCTTATTTTTCACGTTGGCCCCTCCCTGACCTGGAAATCCCTGATCGCTACTTCAGAAAGTATAAAAATAGGCGATTTTCAGGTCAATAAGTCAGTCCTTCACGGGCTCTCCGAGAGCTTAGTGCTCTCGGGGCTCTGCTTTCTTGTTTTTAGATTTTCCCATACTCTGTGGCTGAGATGTTATTCTACTGCAACCTGGTATTTTTATTTCGACTTAACCTTTGTCATGTAAGAAATATCTTGCCTTTTTCAAGGCAAGATACCAGAAGAAAACATTTTCGAGTCCATACCTTGAAAATGGACTTAAGTAGAGGAGCTATCGTTGATGTTTTCGAAGCCCTCTACAGAGCACACGGTGGTACGGAAGGTGCTTACCTTTCCATTTACCCCGAGGTGACATAACCATATAAAATGTTTTAGAGTCATTCATCATCATTATCTTTATTCCATATTTGTCGGGCTTACTACTCATATAGCTTTTAAATGGGCATTTCCCCCTGAATCTTACGAGCTGTTCATCGATAGTACAATGCTGAAAAGGGGTGTAGTATGATGTACAGTTGCTTATAAAGATTTCCCATAATTCGCGTATGGGTGCAAATTTATTCGCTGCTTTTCTTGTTGCTCTTGTATTTTTATCATCAA
This sequence comes from Diabrotica balteata, assembly GCA_918026665.1. Taxonomy (NCBI): domain Eukaryota; kingdom Metazoa; phylum Arthropoda; class Insecta; order Coleoptera; family Chrysomelidae; genus Diabrotica; species Diabrotica balteata. The sequence continues at coordinate 256,005 of CAKJVB030000013.1, forward strand.
ACCTTAGGCATAAAGCTAGAAATGCAAACCTTTGCTGCGACATCGTAGCACGAAATGTTCCATTTCCAAATTGTAGGGAACAAAGTTCATCAACACTAGAGTTAGAAACACGTAATGCACCAGATATGAACAATAACCCAATGAAGGCTTTAACTTATATTTTATTTGTCAATTTGGTGTAACTTTGCGCTGTGATACTTTCACGTTTGCGAATGATTTCTTCATTTGTAAAAAGAACGATAATATCTAACATTTCTTCATTAAATAGTAAGTTCCAGGCTTCTTCAGGAGACTGAAGTATCCTGGCATTTCCTTTGCCGCCCGGTAAACGTATAACAAGATTTGCGGCTGTTGTACGACCACGCCTTGAGTGCTGTTCTGTAGACCAACAATGCCCCTTTTTTCCAAGTAAACTTGCAACATTTCTCACTGGTTCATGATCTGTTTCACTATCACTTTGTTCACTTTCATCAGTGTCGGTATTGGAGTTTTGTTCTTCGACATAATCCTCCTCAGATTCAGAATCGGTACCAAAGGTATTTTCACCATCATCCTCGTTGTTTTCATTATCAAATAAATGTTCAGCTTCCCTTTCCAGTTCAGCTTGGGTCAACGGACGACGTTTTTCCCAGTTTTCTTTCCAGCCACATGAAGCCATTTCACTAAAAAATAATTATAAGAAAAATTAATACATTATCGGAAACCTCACACATGGGTGCTACATACCCTAGCGCTTATTCAACAAATTCTCGTGATCGGAAATGTCGCTCAAACGAGACAGCAACTACAAACTTGTCCTTGGCAGACTACAGACTGAATTTACATGATGCGGTATTAACATTGAAATGCGATTCGCGCATGCTACATTCAGTTAAGTGTCTCGATGGGTATCTCACACCCAAGTATGAGGTTCCAGGGTTAATAACTATTTTCCTAATTTAAATTTTAAAGGAATAAACAAGTAGTAAAATGAGACAACAGTCCGTTATACATATCGTCCTTAACTAGCTCTTCTTTTTCTTCTCTTTCAAAATCTCCATTCAATTGTGCCCTTTTCACAATTTATTCTTGGTTATTATGCTTGTTGCTTCGTTAAATTTCTCTTTGTTGCAATTTCTGTTTTCAGATTTTAATCTTTTTACGAATTCCAATCAGCATAATGGTTATTGTTAACTTGTATTATCTATCTGGTATTTCAGCACATATATTTCCAAAATCTTCATATTTTTTCTTCATCTTCTTCAGCCTGTATCTACCCATTTCTGAAAACAGATTTCTTCCATTTCCTTCCACTGACTTCGTCGTTCTTGGTGTCCGTTATGTGATTTTCTTAGCTTCTCAGCCTGTATCTACCCCTTTCTGGAAATAGACTTCTTCCATTTCCTTCCACCGACTTTGTCGTTCTTGGTCTCCATTCTGCGATTTTCCTAGTCCACCTTTGATCTGTATGCCACCTTTTATTTATTTATTCTCAAAGTTCCAAGGGTTTTTGGTAGTGGCAGTGACAATGTTTCAGCATTTGGTCACTTTTGACGTCAACCTGCTATCAATCGGTATTTTACGGTGATTACCGTGTATAGGCTTAACAATTTTTTATGTAGATACTAACATTCATTCATTTGATATGTAAACATTCTGTTTATATGGCGTAAGGTGAGTATAATTGTAGTTATTTATAAAAATTCTCCACATTTCGCGATTATGTGATTTCTAACCTTAAAAAAACAACTAATAACTGAAATTTTTGCTGAGACACCGCTGTACGAAATAATTCATTGCTGCATTTTATCCGCCAAAGCTCATCTAAATTATAATTTAAGATTCACTAGCGAGATACAGCAAAAGAATAAATCCTTTATTTCTCTTCGGTCTCTTCGGTTATAGAAGATTCTCTTCGGTCAAAATTTGAGATAAATTTGACAGTTGCCAGGGGTATGTACCAAATGTGCACTTGTTATAAAATTAAAATGATATTTATTACAATTTGGAAGTACCTCACTTAGTCTGTGAGGTGAGTACGACCAAGTTATAGCTAAACACTGTTCAAAAAAATAAAAAAATAAAAAATAAAAATAGAAACGTTTATTGCCTTCTTTCTTGACGTCCCGCTTCTGCACCGCCAACTGGTTGAACTGCTTCTTCTCGAATCTTGAATTTTTCTGTCCTGGATTCTTTGATTTCTTTTTCTGTAGATACCTGTTTTCGTCATCGTACCTACTTTCCTTATTGGCTGTCTTCGGCAACCATCCGGCTAGACCCTGATCATATGATCGATAAGTCTGTGGATCGATCTAAACATCCTCTGTATCCGATTCTTGGCGAGGATGTCTCTGGTCTTATGGAGTTTTCTTGTGACTTGGTGGAAAAAATACATTGTCCTTTGCTCAACCACTTCCGTCAGTGGAGTATACTGAAACCTTTCTTTGATAGTTGCCTTTGTTATCCGCTCTTCCCATGTTGATCCATCGATGATCCTGTTGGTGTCTGTTGGTTCAACTTTCTTCCAGTTGGATTCCGATATGTAGCCCCAAACTGGGATAGCGTACAATATAACCGATCTCATGTAGGCCTGGTTCGTTAGTGGACTGGACTTGAAAATATATGGAAGTATTAGTTTTTTAGCAACGTTTGCTTTTACCTTGATTTGTTAAGTAGTTTTCTTTGAAGTTGAGTTTCCTGTCGAGATGGACTCCTAGATACTTGACTGATTCTTCTGACTGGATCCTGTTTCCTCCTATTGTTATTTCTACTACTGGTGGACTTGTCTCCTGAGTGAACATGATGAATTTCAACTTTTGCGCGTTGATTTTGATCTTCCATTTATCGGTGTATTCTTCTTCTGAGGTGGTTTTCTATGTTTTGGACTACTCTTCTGTCATCCTTTCCTGTTGCATATTGCCGTGTCGTCTGTGTAGAGGGCTGTACTTGTTCTTGGATCTGTTGGTAAATCTGAAACAAAAATATTGTATAAAATGGGCGAGATTATACTGCCCTGAAGTGTCCCTTCTTGGATTTTTTGAATTCTGGACGCCTTTTGGTCAGTTGAAACTTGAAATGTTCTATTAGTTAGATATGTATCACATATATTAATTTAATAATGAGGTAATCAAGCTTCGTCCATCTTGTAGATTAGTGCCTTCTTCCAAACCGTCTCAGATGCTTTCTCGATGTCCAGGATGCCATTCCTGTCTTCTGGCTCCTGTTGAATCTGATCTTCGTGTCGCTGATCTAGTTAGAGTTCGCAGTTTCTTTCTCTTCTGACTCCTCAAATCATCAGTAATAGTCAATAAAGCAGACAAGGATGAAAAACAATATAATCTTAGTTATTTGTATACTAACGAACTGAATATCGCTTTCCCGAAAATCATGTGTACCTTTTTCAGTAGATATTTTCGAAGGAACTGCGGAAAAGTAGACTAAAAGTGACAATGAAACTCAGCAAGAACATAAGGACTGCTCAGCGCACGAGTTTGAATGATTGATCAGGTTCGTTATCTTAATGTTTGCGGCTATTATACTAATTACTTAAATTCTAAAAATTTTTTCGATGTTAAGTGGTAGTTAAATTAGTTTGAACATAAACTTCTATAATATAAATAGCTACGGGGTCTTTGGGTTACGCTTTTTCACGCTGAAAAAAGCAGCTGTCAAAATGGCTGCCAGTTAAAAAAGTGTTGCCAACTTACATTTCTATACCTCTAAAAAAACAAGACATATTTAGCAATAATTAATACCTTACAGAAAGGCTACTGAATGAATGCGGAGCTTCCCATAATTTCGTCGGTGATAGTATATTCTAAAAATTTTATCAAAATATTCTTTAAACTTTTAGTTACTTTTTGGTAGTACATCCATTTACTGAACAAGTGCGTTATCACATTTCCATTATATTTGTAGTATTTTATTTGTTCCAATTACATACCGACCTTACACTAAAAAAAATGAACTCAAATTCTGTTAACTATGATACTAGACATAATAAATGCATTATTATTTGCTCCATATATTATTGATGAATGGATTTTAAAGAATTATTTACGATACCGTATAATAACATCATAGCTATGTGAAGTCAAGCACATCGATATTATCCTATTTATAGATTATAATAATTTTCTGTGTACACATTGAATAATTTTGATATTAACTGTTTAATATATTATTGGTATGCTTAACAACAGTTGTAAATTAAATGTTTCGCATTCACTAGTCGGCAATAGAGATTGCTCCCAATGGGTGAAATATAAAGACCTATGAGTTTATAAAACATAATAAAATTAATTGTACATAGGGAAATTGCAAACTGAAGCTACTAAAAATGGCTATAATTAACTTATTTTCAACAGGAATGGAGAACATACACTTTTTTACTTTTAAATGGATATAGAAGACAAAATATAATGTATATATGTTTTATTACAAAATGTCTAGTAGTTTTAGGAGATAATTCACAAAAACTATTTTTACTTTGTAATGGCTGTAACTTTTTTTGTGTACACATTTGTACTAAGGTAAGTTGGATTCAATCAATTTATTTTTGTCCCCGAAATGCGTGATTTAATTTATGACATATCTTTTTGAAACATCCTTATGCTTTTTTGAACTTGGAAATTAAAGAAAGCTTAATACATACAACAAGCGATTATACCTTGACCGAAAAAGAATGCATTTAATACGCACTAACAGCATCAGTTTTATCTGGAAGCGTGGTAATCCAAGCATGTGCTAACCCAAGTTAAATTTGATCCGACAATTGTTATGGCTTGTGCCGAGCGGTGATAAGAAGTTCATTATTGTTCGTATCTTTGCCGCTTTTTCGCGCATTCAGCGAGTGTCCGTGCAGCATTTTTGCCCACGTAACACGAGATAAACCGCCAGGTGGATTTAAGGTCGTAGAACCGGTAAGATTCTGTTCTTTAATAATAAAAATGTGCAGTTCAATTACACTTATAAGGTTATTTTAAGAGTAAGCATCAACGTTTTATATGGAAATTAACCTATTAAATAATTTGATATGATTCCATTGCAGAATACACGGAGAAATGAGACATAAAACAACCAATTTGAGTTAAATGCCTCATTCGTGGTACTGGATTGATGTAAAGGTTAAAAAATTTAATATGTATTCAAGTTATTACATAAATGATTGGGAGATTTTACTGAGATTAGATCTACGGATCTAATGGCTTATAATAAATTTCTATTTTATTATAGTAGTATTTTTATAAAGGTCATTTATTATGACACAAGACAATTAATCTCCTGCCTATAGCAAAGTTTTTTTCTCTAAATTTAATGTTTTTAGCTTTTAGACTTGTTTAAGGAAGTTTAAAAACAAGATTCATTCTTATAACCAAAAATATACATTCTATAAATGTTTAAAATAATAAAAATATACAATTTATGCATTTTATCCCTCCCATCCCTCTCAATTTTATTTTATAGTGTTTCAATTGCCAATTATTTTCTATATTGTCTATATTGAAGCCAAGCGTAGAAGACAGCTAAGTCTATGAGGTGGCAAATATACGATCTGCTAAATCCACCCCACCCATATTTTTATTCATCATCATTTTAGCTTTACAACCCTGTGTGGGTCCTAGTCTCCCCAAGAATTTTTTCCCAGTCGTCCCTATCCATTCCCTTCCTCCGCCAAGCACGTATTTCCATATTTCCCATACCTTGGTCTATGTTATCTAGGAATCTTGTTCTGGGTCTTCCTCTTCTTCTTTGACCAATAGGTCTATCAAGGAGCGTTTTTCTAGCTGGGTCGGTTTGCTCCATCCGCATTACATGGCCTACCCACCTCAGATGTCCTATCTTAATGTGTTTTACGATATTTGGTTTCTGGTATATTCTATAAAGTTCGAAGTTGACTTTTTCAGATTCCAGATTCCAGACGCCATTTTTATTTACTGCTCCATAGATTCGCCTTAGTATTTTTCTTTCGAAACATCATAACATGTTTCCATTGCTTTTTGTTAAAGTCCAGGTTTCTAAAATATAAAATATATGTTAGGACTGGGCGTATTATTGTTTTGTAGAATTTTACTTTTGTATTTTTGGATATAACTGTAGATTTATCTACTAATACGCACAAGGTGCGTATTAGTTCGCGACTAAAAGCACTAGGATGGCATCCCCCCCACCTTTGAAGACTCTGAGGCTGGGAGAAGGAAATATTTATTAAAAAGGTAAGAAAAATACACAAATACAAATAGAGATACACAAGACAATATATGAAAAAAGAAAGTACTTACATATTTAACATATAAGAATGAGAAGTGTCCTTAATTATCGCGGCATTGCACAAAAAGACTATACAGGGGGAGGTCGGTGGTGGTGACAGCTTCTGCCGGTCCATCCTCGGTCGATGTACTCGCTCCTTCGGCGGGTTCGTCCTCTTCTAGGCTGTCCGGATCCCATCTGCCATATCAAACGGGGTTTCGTAGGCCAGTGGCCTAAGCCTACGTGGTTTATGTTTCACATCTTTGTATGGAGGCAGTGGCTGGACCTACTCCGTGATTTCCGTTGGCAGCTGGGGCTTCTAACTTCGAAGAAGGCCGGCTCGTCGAAGGTGTCTGCACACTGAAGGCCTCAGGACTACAGAGGGCCTGGATATCGGCATGTTAGTTTGATGCGATGCTTCTCCCCGCTGTTTTTTCTAAATCCAGCACACAGTGGATTCATCTGTATGCCTTCTGTGCAGGCGGGTCAAAGGTTTGGATTTTAATCCATTTGTTGGGCGCTCTGTCGTACCTGAACTATGACAAGCATATGCTAGTATTTGGACAGATTTGTTATAATATTGAACCGGTAGTTGTGATTTGTGAGTACGTATTACTTTTTCCAGAGCTAGATTGAATAGTATCCAGGAGAGTGGGTCTCCCTGACGTAGCCCGTTATTTTATTTAAAAGGTTCAGAGAGTTCCCCCTGGATTCGTACTTTGCATTCAACTTTTTCAAACGTTAGTTTGGTTAGACTTACCAACTGATTTGGTACTCCTAGGTCTATCATTGCTCTAAACAATTCTCTTATATTTACAGAGTCGTAGGCTGCCTTGTAGTTTATAAATATGTGGTGCGTGTCTACCCCATATTCCAGTGTTTTCCCTAGAATTTGTCTCAGGGTTGAAATCTGATGAATTGTTGATTTACCACCTCTGAAACCAGCCTGATATTGTCCTATTATTCGCTCTGCATATGGTGCCATACGATGGCATAGTATATTGGAGAATATTTTATACGCTGCATTTAGGAGTGTAATTCTTCGATAGTTAGAGCATTCAAAGATATCTCCCTTTTTGTGTATGGTGCAAAGTATTCCAATATTTTAATCACTGGGAAGCGACTTTTGTATCCATATTTCTTTTATAAGCTTCCGTAGCGCTATTATGATATCGTGGCCACCTTCTTTATATAATTCCGCTGAGAGATTATCTATTCCGGATGATTTGTTTCTGGCTAGTTTGTTTACAGCGTCTTTAACTTCCAGGATCGTTGGTGGATCCTTCTCCCTCTCGTTTGCTCCGCTTACCTCACAGCTTTCGTCTTCGCGGGTTTCTTCTTCTTTCGATATATTAAGTATCTGATAAATATTCCGTCCATCGATTTAGTACGTCTGTTCTTGTTGTTAATATATCGCCATTCATACTTCTAAATTGTTTTGTGTTTGCCTTGAATTCTTTTCTGTCGATGTTAACTTCCTTATAAAATGTTCTGAATTCTTTCTCTCTGTTGAGGTTTTTTATATATTGGAGTTCCTTTTTTAAGTGGTTTCGTTCATATTTTTATATATTCCTTAATTACTTCTGGCCGGCAAACTTGTTTATAGGATTTATTTATTTTTTTGACCCCAAAAAATAGTAGATAACATTATTGCTGGTTTGTTGTCCATCCACCGTGTGATGGGCTCTAAACACGTATTTTAGTGGTACATACGTAGGTATTTTTAGTGCATCTCTTATAATCTGATTTTGGGTAGTCTGGATTTTTTCCTGTTATTTTTGCAGATGTGTCCCCAAGCAGCGGAGGCATATGTTAGAACTGGTAGGATTATGCTATTCGCAACTCTAATTTTAGTTTGACTAGCTGACTTTTAAGTGCTTTCGCTTTGTATACCGATTGATTGACGTGCTCGATTTAGCTTTTTGTTGAGCATCACCCCGAGGTACTTCTGCGATGGCTGACGTCCTGTGTTTTGTCGGGATTTAAGGCGATCTTCAGATGATTAGCTGCAAGGATTGGATCTCCCCAGTTGACAGCTATTGCCGTGTCGTCAGCGTAAAGACTTAACAGAGATCCTGGCTCTATTGGCGTGTCGGCCGTATATATGGTGTACAGGTAAGGTGATAGCACCGATCCCTGAGGCACTCCCGCTTCCAGGGCCCTGACTTCGGATAGGATATCCGCTAACCTGAACTCTGAACCTTCTGTTAGCTAGGTGCGAGACTAGTAATGATAGCACGAATCGCCAAAAGCTTTCTTAGAAATTTCTTCCATTGTTAGGTCGAGTTCCGGTGTTTTTGGTTGTGATATTAATATTGTTGTGTCGGCAGGACATATTGTGACTTCAGAGCACCGGAAAGTTGAAAATGGAATATAATTAATATCTCAACAAATTTTTTACTATTCTACTTCTAAAAATTTTAATTTTTTCCACGAATTTTCCTTTCGGAGTTTTTTTTTTCTGGTAAGTTCTTTCGTCAACGACAATACTAGACGACGCAAGGATTCTTAATGAACTTTTTACTGTTCAGGAGTCTAAATGTAAATAAAAAAGTCGACGATGCATTTTCAAAATTATCTACCGATATGTTTATACATAAAAATGTAAAATAATTACAATGCCATAAAATTCACAAGAACAGAAAAGTTTCTCACGCTTTTGTTATACAAAACATGCACATTATTTTGCAACCTAGTTAATTTCCTTCAATCAAATTGCAAAACTGTAAACATTGTGTCGTATTTGCCACACGATCGCTTTGATTTATTTACAAGGCATTACTACTTTTGGTGTAAATTGCACAAACATTTAAACAAATGACGTAGCACACGTTGTAAACGTGATTACTTACCTACATTTTACAACAGAAGAAGGTGCGTAGTTTACGAGTGTACCAAAAATATACTCACTCCATTCAAAATAAATCCCTTTAAATTTAGAGTTCATTTAAAACTTACAATCTTTAAATTTCACTCAAAAATTATACGAGTTATGATCTTGAATTTTTTTTTTACAAATTTTGTCTCTGGAACATTACTTCTAGACGAATCAAGTTAGTAGAAAATAAGCGTTTTTTCGTCACAAGTGTATAGACGGGTTTGACAGTTGAAATGGATAGTATGGGATATTACAAAAAGACTCTTATCTAGGGATTCATAAATTTTTTAGTGGAACTATTTTTAAATAAACAATTAAGACTTCAATATCATTATTTTGCTCATAACTTATAAACTTGTCTATTTAGAGATTTGACGTCCACAGACGAGTTGTTGAGAAAGAAAAAATACACAAAATGAGATATACTAAATTAAAATCGGTTAATAAACAAAAAAGTTATTGCATAATAACCAAGCAAAACGGCTGTTTTTGATTATTGTTAATAACTCTTTTAGTAATCAATAAAATTTATTTAAATGTATCTGAACTTAAAGATCTCATCGTGTTCGAAGTGTGTGCGAAAGATAGGCTAGATCCGTCAAATACTTTTTGCACAATTTAATTTGTTTATAAGATTTTTTGAAAAATGCACAAATTTTTAAGGCCGGTCCAGATAATTTGACTGAATGGATCTTAATAATCCGGGGCTTATTTTCTTCGATGAGACATATATTAATATCCTGTGGAAAAAAAAGTTAAAAAAAATTACGTTTATGTACACAAAACGATTTATTAATAAATAGCACTTTTTAAGTTTATAAACATTTACAATAACTCCGTACTATTTAGTTTAAATTAAATAGCAATAAAATATTCGGAAGGCGGGTTAAAAAACACAACTTTTAAAAAAAAAAGGTTCTGCGACCATTAGGAGCCGAGTTAGTCCTTTTTTTTTAAATCACTGTTACGTCAATTAACAACATTAAGGGTTGAAATTAACCAATCTTTTAGAAGAAAAGTTAAAGTTATTCACAAAATGTTTAGCAAAAAAATAATTGAAAATTGTTTAAACAGGAGTGTTGTAAACGAAGAGTACTTTGCGTTCCGACTAGAATGGAAGGAGTGGGGATTGCCGATTGCACACAAGCCGCGCTCTCCAAAAAAGTCGAGCGCACGGTTTCAAAATAGAGTGCTTGGAAAAAAATGATATATCTCGGGTTCTAGTGGACCAAATTTGTTCTTTTTTTTTAAACTGGGGTACAACGTTAAAATAATAACATTTAACGTACTTTCATTGCAAAATTATTCAAAACAAAGCAGCTAATGACTACGGAATGTACAAACTTTTTCTTAAGTCGTTTTTTTATTGTTATTTTTCTATTTATTTATTTCAAATATGATTATATTAAATAAATGTTATAAGTAAATGAACATTTTGAATAATGTTTACTAAAAATTTAATAATGAAATAATAAATTAATTTTATGTTATTACAGAAGTTGAAATTTTGTGTAGTGATTTTTTAAAATAATTTAATTTACTGTAATTTTCTACGCTTAATTTCTACATCGTCACTGCTACTACTATGTAAACATTCATCTTCACTTTCATCTTCAACTTCACTTGTATTATAACTTTCATAAATCATTTCATTTTCATTGTCGCTATTCTCATCAAACCCAGTTAAATACATTTCATCAATTATCTCTTGTTCATCTGTTGTATCGTTTTCTTCTTCATTAATAATTTCATAAATATTGGTACAGTATAATAGTAAAATAATATATTCAAAGTTAACCGTATATTATTCGGACAACGTGGTACAACCATGTGTTTAAATTAATATACATATATCACAACACGTAGTTTTTTTTTAATATTCAGATGAATTTTACTTACCATTAATTATTTGTAACAATTATTAAATAAAACAAAACACTAAATATTTCAATACAACAAACCGGTTGTATAGTCGCAGGAAAATGAGTTGTAACTTAAACGGCCTAACAGCATCTGCTTTCGACGTGCGCTCGACTTTTTTTAGAGCGCGGCTTGAGTGCAATCGGCAATCCCAACTCCTTCCATTTGAGTCGGAACGCAAAGTACTCTTGGTTTACAACACTCCTGTTTAATCAATTTTCAATTATTTTGTTTGCTAAATATTTTCTTAAAAACTTTGACTTTTCTGCTAAAAGATTGGTTAATTTCAGCCCTTAATGTTGTTAATTGACGTAACAGTGATTTAAAAAAAAAAAAGGACTAACTCGGCTCCTAATGGTCGCAGGACCTTTTTCTTTTTTTTTAAGTTGTGTTTTTTAACCAGCCTTCCGAATATTTTATTGCCATTTAATTTAAACTAAATAGTACGGAGTTATTGTAAATGTTTATAAGCTTAAAAAGTGCTATTTATTGTTAAATCATTTTGTGTACATAAACGTAATTTCTTTTAACTTTTTTTCCATAGGATATTAATATATGTCTCAACAAAGAAAATAAGCCCCGGATTATTAAGATCCATTCAGTCAAATTTTCTGGACCGGCCTTAGAAATTTGTGCATTTTTCAAAAAATCTTATAAACAAATTAAATTGTGCAAAAACTATTCGACGGATCTAGCCTATCTTTCGCACACACTTCGAACACGATAAGGTCTTTAAGTTCAGATACATTTAAATAAATTTTATTGATTAATAAAAGAGTAATTAACAATAATCAAAAACAGTGGTTTTGCTTGGTTATTATGCAATAACTTTTTTGTTTATTAACCGATTTTAATTTAGTATATCTCATTTTGTGTACTTTTTTTTTCTCAACAACTTGTCTGTGGACGTCAAATCTCTAAATAGACAAGTTTATAAGTGATGAGCAAAATAATGATATTGACGTTTTAATTGTTTATTTAAAAATATTTCCACTAAAAAATTCATGAATCCCTAGATGAGAGTCTTTTTGTAATATCTCATACTACTTATTTCAACTGTCAAACCCGTCTATACACTTGTGATGAGTAAAAACCTAACTTGATTGGCCTATTCCTCTAGATCTTTGCTATTGGCATCTTTAATTCCTCATTTTCGGTATTGTCATTATTTTTTCAGGACATAAATCAGTTTTTATATTCTTCTTCACTTCATTCAATAGAGTTGTTCATTTCATATTTACGTAGTTTCTATTTTTATTATTTTTCTTGCACTGAACCCTTTTTTATTTGTTTTACATCAGTAAAAAATTCTATTCTGTCTCACGAAAATATTCTTCCAGGTCTTCGACGTTTTTGTAAAATTTTATTTCATTATTTCCACGCAATTTCTTTGTTTCACTTTTTATTTATTTAAAAAAAGAAATTTTCTTAACATCTTTTTGTAATTATATACCTATCTATATACCTACATATATCCATCTATCTATCTATCTATCATCTAGATTGAGATTTAAAATACCGTTTGGTCGTCGTACCAGTTTTTTACTCTTTTTTTTAACTGTCATATAGCATTTTCTTTTTTATATTTTGTTCCATTACTGTATTACGTTATTTCCTTACTCTGTTTATGTTTTTTTTGAAGTTCTCTTTAAATCCCTCTTCAGTGGGTCTCATTTCATTGTTCTTTATTTTTTTATTTTCCTGTTCTTAATTGTTGATAATCGTCTATTGAACTGCTACATATTCACAGTTCTGCTCTACGGAATGGAAGCGTGGACACTGACTGTTGCATCTATGAATCGGCTCGAAGCTTTCGAAATGTGGTGTTATAGGCGCATCTTACGTATATCCTGGGTTGACAGAGTTACTAATGTGGAGGTCCTGCGTAGAATGTGGAAAGAATGTGAAATTCTCATGACCGTCAAAACTAAAAAGTTGGAATATCTAGGACATGATTCTCCAGCTGATTCTCTAAGGGAAGGTAAATGGTAAGAGAGGCCGGGAGAAGACGCATTTCCTGGCTTCAAAATTTACGAAAGTGGTATAACACGACTACCACTGAACTGTTCCGCGTTGCAGTAAACAAAGTGAAGATAGCCGTGATGATCGCCAACATCCGGAACGGATAGGCACTTTAAAAAGAAGAAGAATTGTTAAGATATTTTTAGGATTTTTAAATAAAAATATTTTAAGCTAATATCCATATTAAGGTACTCTACACCATCACCAAACCATCATTGATAGCTATCGCAAACAATTTGGTTGACTTGGCAACATTGGCAAAAGAGAGCTAAACGACACAGCCAGAAGAACATGGCAAAAAAAGATTCTAGGAATCCATAAAACAAAAATTAAATATATGGTTTTGAGAAACAATATTTAGTAGTAACTGCTCGACCAGAAAAACATATAAATTTAACTGCACAGAAAATTTTGCTTATCTTAGCGTACACTTCTTCTTCCTCCTAAATTGTTTAAATTATCGCGCCATTTTTTTCTTGGTCTGCCAATACTTCTTCGTCCATTTGTCACACATCCATTTATGTCTTCTATATTGCCAACAGACTTTTTCCTTATATTTGTCGGAGTGTTGTTGTTTCTAGTAGTCGTCTCGTTTTAGATATGTATCAGGTCTTGTCTCCGCAGTGTATGTTAATGTAAGTCACATTGCTGCTTTATAGATACTTGATTTTGTATCATTGGTATTTGTTCTTCCAGATTGTGTCATTAAGAGATCCCGCCGCTTTACTTGCTTTTAAGCTTTGTTGTCGTACTTCTTCTTCAACATATCCGTAACTAGTTATATCTATTCCCAGATATTTAAACCTTGCTTCTTGCTTTATTATTTTCCCATCAATTTCGATTAAACATCGTAGTGGGTATTTAGATGTTGTCATGCATTTGATTTTTTTTGCTGATATCATATTGTATTTCTTGGCCCTTGTATTGAAGATGTGGGATTAGGATTTCTTTATTCCCCAATCTGTAAATATGACATTTACGTACTGCTTGTATTATTTCGTCCATTATTATATTAAAGAGAAGTGGGCTAAACGAGTCACAATGTCTGACTCCACTTTGTACTGGTATACACTGTGTTAGTTTTCCATTTATCTTTGCCTGTATTCGATTATGGAAGTAGATGTTTTCGATGGTTTGTATAATATTGATTGGTATGTTTCTTTTATACAGTGGGTGTAAGACGTCTTCGACTTGGATGCGATCAAAAGCATTTGTCAGGTCAAAGATGTCAGTTTATTGATTTTATTAGTTAGGACTTTTGTGGTAAGCTTAAGTAGTGCGGTGTTCCGTAGATTTATACTTCTATAATTGTTGGGGTCTTCTTAGGGTACATAATATATTAAACACCAAAGTTTTTTCAAGGAAAAAAAGGCTTAATAGAACTCTCTTAAGACCGATCACATCATGCGTTTGCAAAATATGGTCAATAAACAAATATTTAGAAAAGATTATTGAATTATGAGGAAGGAATACTGTGCAGGAAATGTGAAACGAACAAAGACGGCATAAGGTGGTGAAGAAGAACAAATAACATAAAAAAGTTCGCTGGGCCATCTAAATAAAATGTATTATTTAGATTACCATAAATTGCATTAAAAATAGGAATGATTGAGTCGACTAGAAGAGAAAGACTCAGAAGACAATGGCTGACTGCAGTGGAAGAAAATTTAACGTGCGTATAGCCGTTCGGAAGTTTTTGTCAATCGTACGTGCGCTGATGCCTACATTCACGCTCCCACTAAAGAGGCTAGCCTGGGCGCCATGGCCATGGTCATGCACGTTCCGGCTATTATGAGGAGACGGACAAAGCTAAGAACCTCAGCTACTGACACGTCGTATTTAACCCTCAGTCTACCGTATATGTCACGTCTCTGGGAGAAGATCTTTAAATGGACCAGGTCATCGTCTGGTAATTCAGCATTCATCGAACGTAAATTGAGTCAGAAACTTGAGGACGGCTATAGTGGAATAGTGGAAACTTACTTCACCAAGGCTCTTCACACTCCGAAAGCTCAGCCTGGATAAGCAATCCACCGCCCCACGGTTCGGGGAGAGATTTTGTTAAGGCAATATAGCTGCGTGGAAATCTATTGCCAACTAGAGGCATCCCTTCAAATCCACCACATGAAAGACGGTGTCGAAAGGGATGCGAACGTAACGAGAGCCTTAGTCACTTTCTACAGAAGTGCCCCGCATCACACTGGCACCGCATTAAGAGACACGATCAGCTCGTTACGTGTTTACGAAAGGCATCTGAATAAAAAGGGTATATATGCGAGGTAGAGCCGCGAATAAGATGCGCCGACGGGACTCTTAAGATACCTGACCTTGTCGCGCATCTGGGTGAGCAGGTAATTGTCTTGGACGTTGCCGCCAACTGGGAGGGTCCTGAACCCCTTAGTACAGCCGCTGCCAATAAAACAGCGTTGTACACTGAGGCTTGATTCCTTCAGACCATGCAGACCCGAGAGTATTTACATACTGGCTTCTTCCTATCGTGGGACCTACATTCGTCTAGTTTTGGGTTTTACCAAATTGACTTCGTAGGCGTTTGTGTCGTCCTTTATGTCTGTGTACGTCCCATTTTTCTACATTTTTATATATTGCTATTTTTTAACTTTTTTTATCAATGGCCCTTATTGGCTATTTTATTTTTGCTAATTTTTCTTTGCCCGCGATAGTCGCGTTTGGCTATAGTTTCTGCTACAGGGGGGATGGTCGGCTCCAACGATAAATATCTGGCCAAACATCGGGCCATAAAAGGGCCATACGCTGCTGGTCTGTTACTTGTTACTGTTCCCCGGATCGGAACGGGGAGGAACAGACCAGCAGGACTAGGCCGGTTTTCGGATGCCAGGGGTGGTTTCGTGATAATCGAAGCCACCCTACCGGGCATCGCCCGGCCTACAAAATAAAAGAGGCTCTATTCTGATAGCCAAACGTTAGAAATTGGAATTTTAGAGCACAGAATAAAAGAAAATGGAAAATTTCCCATCAAGACTAAGTCCTGCAACTCAATTATAAATATCGTTATGAATAAATGTTCAAAAAATTATTAGAGAAGCGCTCTTGTCAAGCCATTATTAAGGGACTACTGTGCTTTCTCAATTGTCTAAAAGAATTCTGTTACTACGGACCAAGATCATTGAATATTCCATTAGCTGAATACTCCGAAACACTCGAAGTATAGGTAGGTAAGAGATCCAAATTTAAATTATCTTTGACCTCAATCAATTACGAAAATCTTATTTGTGTTTATTAATGTTTATTAAC
This sequence comes from Diabrotica balteata, assembly GCA_918026665.1. Classification (NCBI taxonomy): domain Eukaryota; kingdom Metazoa; phylum Arthropoda; class Insecta; order Coleoptera; family Chrysomelidae; genus Diabrotica; species Diabrotica balteata. Next base: position 272,326 of record CAKJVB030000013.1, read on the forward strand.
TACACAATTACAGATTGACCAACTGGACGTGTAATCAATCTTAATAAAAAATGTCCTTCGATGAAAAATAATTTTTATAATTCATTGAATTATCGCCCATAGTAACAAAAGAAAAATTAGTAGGAGTCATAGGCGTAACAAAAACAATTTGTGAACTTTTGGTTCTTTATTTTTTCATTAGCTTGCTTTTAACAGAAAATTGTATTGATAGTTGATCTATGGCTACAAACATTCAAGCTCATTTTCGGATATTTCCGTTGGTTTCAAATGCGGTGACTATTTCGAGAAATTGTATCCAATGGATTTGAAACCAGCAAGATATTTTTAATAACTTATGCTTTTGCCACGTTTCAGGTATTTTGGATTCCAAACAAAACTGATTTATAAAATGTACCATCCTTAAGTAAATCGTTAGATTTCCATATCTTAAGATTTCCATATTTATTTGGGTTACCTGTATTTCTTTTCTATGAAATTCCCCTTGTGAATAATTGTGAAGAGGAAAAATAAAATTGTAATTAATAAATACTCCAAAAAAATGAATTATTACTTACTTAAGATAGGTGGAATGCAGAATTCTATAAAAATCCTCATATATTACCATTATTAACAAAAAATTCACTTTTAGAAAAGAAACAATAGGAGTACATAGAAAGTATTTACAATAAATAAATTTCGTTTGGAGTGACTCAACAATGAGTGTACTAGCCACCTGCTCTTCATTAGTATGTATGGAAAGAAACATGCATGTACTTTCCTGCCGTGATAGTAATGTTACAAAGGAATATAAAACGTTACCTGTATTGTTATTACCTTTGGTAAATTTGTCCTTAGTCGTGAAATACTACTGTGTATGAAATACGAACGCAGAAAAATCATATATTAGCGAAGATCAAACAATATAGACCTCGTTCTGAAAAAATGTATAGGAGGTACGTAAGGATGTTTTAAAATTTCGATATATGCATACTCCAAAATTGGCATATATGCATAATTCCAAAAAACAGTTTAAATGTTTTCAGTAATGTCGGATTTCGTAGTTTCACTCGTAGATTGACTTCACCAAATGAGTGAGTCAGGTTCAGGACCAATAAAATGCTTCTTTGTACATTTGTCGTCACCTTATAGTTATGGTTATGGTAGATTGGGCTCACTTTTGAGCCCTTCAGATATTTAGACCTCCTAAGACATGTCAATTGTATCACTTCTATAGGCCCATAAGAACTTAGTCTTTGGCGTTTCTTGGGACCAGGCTGTTCCGGGCTCCCATATCTACAATAATCAGCAAGAGCCCTTAAGGATCTTTAAGGGCAACTTCCTTATTTGGCCCGTTTGCATAAAGACCAACTCAGGATCTGCCACCTATAATGGGCCAGTGCTGGGCACTTCCAAAGGACATGTGAGGACATTTATTCCTACTCATTACAAAGATGGCACCGTGGGCCTTCCGCCAATCCAAGCATATAAAGGTGCCCTCTGAATCTACAGTGGCCGGTAACCATATTGACCACCAGTGAGCACCTTCTACGGTCTAGAAGAAGTTAAATTGTAAGACTTTTGGATGTCCCAGGAGTCCTGGAACCTCCGCAGAAGAAGCTCTTTGAGACTATCCCGACTAGCACTAAAGAGTACTCCAATCACAGGTTCGTTCCCGTCTACGCCTGTGTCCCGGATGTCGGCACTTAACAATATATTTTTGTTGATTTTAAGTCAGTTTATGAGAACTTGCTAAGTAAATTGTATTTGGAAATTTGTATCTTGATCTCTTTAATAACAAGTTTTAGAAAATAACAACTTTTTATTTTAAAATTAAATTTGTCTAAGTAATTTTCTTATTTCTTTCAGGTGAGTTCTCCAAAATCTCAGCCATTCTCTCCAGGGAGTCCAAGTCCAACAGTAAGTATTTAATAATATTTTTAGGTTTATAACATTTTACTGTTAAGACTATTTATTGTAAAGATGATTGATCAATGTATCAGAAAAACTATCTTTGACATAAATTTAACAGAGACTAGTAAGAAGTTTACTGCCTCCAAATCAGTGGAAAAAGTGGGAACAATTTTCATCTACTGCCACCAGATTACTTTATTTAAATTTTCAAAATTTGATACAGTTTATATGGGAGAACTGTTTGCGATCTACAAAGTAATTAAACGATCAACAATAAGACCGATAATGACGTACACGGCGGAAACAAGAGCATATACGGCGAAAACACAAAGACTGCTAGAAACAACAGAAATGAAAGTCTTACGAAAAATAACAAACCAAACTCTAAGAGACAGAGTAAGAAGTGAGGAAATACGAGCGAGATGTGGTATAGAGAAGATAAACGCGTGGACCAAAAGAAGAAAAGTGGAATGGAATCAACACATTGAAAGAATGACAGAAAATAGAATAGTATGATATTCTTCTTTCTTACTTCATCACGTGCCATCTCCGCTACGAAGGTTGGCTATCATCATCATGGCAATTCTGACGCTGAGGTCTTGACGCTCGGAACATAATTGTATGGATGTGCATTGAAGCAACCACTTCCCTGGGGTTTCTCAACCATGTCATTCTTCTCCATACCTTTGCTGGCGCCTTCCTTTCATTCTTTCCTTGCTCATAATCAGTTGTAACAGCGTGATATTTTATTCCAACGTGTAATATGTCCCTCCCTGGTATTGTAGTTTCCTCATTTTTTACATCTCAATTATCGACCTCCTTTTGTTGTGTTCATCCTGTCTAATACCAACATTGGTTAGTTTTATTATCCTTCCAGGAAAGATTTTTAACATTCTTCGGGTCGTCCACATCTCAATGCCTCCACGCTTACCCATACATTGCTTATTTAGTTGTCCACGCCTCTCCACCCCAGTATACAAGGACCGAGAAAAACATTAACACTTATGCATTTGTATTTTCAGCTTTAGGCTTAGGTTTACGGCTACACAACATTTGCATTCATATTGTTAAAGGCACTACGGGCTTTCTCTATTCTTATTTTATTTCTCTGGTGTATCGTTTGGCTCGTTATATTTGTTCGAGGTAATTGTAATTTTGTACTCGTTCAATGAGATTCTGTCCTACATTTAAGTTGATAATTATTGATACGTTTCTTTGTAATATCCTGAATTTGATCTTCTTTGTATTCAGTGACAGACAAATTCTTCACTTGATTCTACACTTTGTTTTAGTATCTCTGTAGGTCGTCAGTATTTTCTGCTATGAGCGCGGTATCTTCAGCATATCGGATATTGCAAATGGGGGTGACCGTTGATCTTTATCCGGCTTTTTCGTTCATAAGAGCTTTTTTAACTTATTCCGCGTAGACATTGACAAGGTTGGAGACAAACACCAGCCTGCCGAACACCTCTTTTGATCTGTATTCATATCTGATATCGAGCTGTTAATTCGTATGTAGCTTCTTGTTTGTAGTTTAGATTCCTTATTACTCGCATGTCCCTTGTATCAATATTTTTATTTCCAGTATTTGCATCAGTGGCTATGTTTTACTGTCTCAAAATGCTTGTTATAGTCTAGGAAACACACAAATATGTCCTGATTTTACGTCTAAGCATCGTTGTGTTAGACATTAAAAGCAAACAGTGCCTCTCTCGTTCCTAGTCCGTCTCTAAAGCCAAATTGAAAGGGCAAGTATGAATATCAAGAGCCAAATCGCCAAATGGAAGAAGATCATTGGGACGACCGAGGAAATTAAGCCTATTTATAAAGTAGGCAGAAAGAAGAAAAGTAATTTAATATCCACAAGGAAAAGGAAATTCCTGTAGTTGGCTGTATACCATGAATCACAAAAAATTTGTTTAAAATGTCAATTAATATCTCATTTTAATTAGTTGCCATCTAGAACCCATTCAAACATTGTTCTGAGGGTCAGCAATAACCTTTATTGGGAGTCTTACACAGCTATGTAGTGTATTTATTAAATACTTTAACATCACAACATCTCTCAACAATAATGTAACACATAACGAATTTTGTTAGATTTGGTTCGGCATATGAAATCTTATCACCGTGTGATTACTAGATGTTTGTTTTAATTAACACAATTACTAAGTTCATCTGAATGTCTCTTGAATTTTTGTAAAACAACTTCTAAGCTCTAACTAAACACTTCTTCATTAACCAAACATAGCAGTTTATAAAAATCACCGCTTACGCAAATCGTTTAAAAAATAGAACTGAACGCCGTGCAATATAGATTTATATATTTTTTCTCTACCATGATATCTAAAAAAAATGTATTTTTAAAAAACTGTATGCGGAAATTATACAACTTATTTTTGCATATCATGACGCAAATGTGGTCTTCATTCATAAATAAAAGTTTTTAAAATAGTTGCCAGTTTCAGTGAATTAAGTTATCTATCTATAAAATTTCTGACACACTAATTATAGTCAAGGTCCTGTATTAAAAATATTGAAATTCTGTATAAACATAAACAAGGTTTTTTTTTATATTAAACACCTAAGGTATATATACCACTTAAATCTGGTCACAATTGACCAATTATCAATTCTTCTTTGGCTTAAATATCTAAATGATACTTAAATCCTAGGGTGCACAGCTTAACCATATGGTGTCGTCTTATGTTATCTAAAAAATATGCACTATATCTAAAGACACAACGCACTATGTTCTGCTTTTAGCTAATGCTTAGATGCTTAGACTTAACACCAACTAAATTGTTTTCTTCGTTTGAAACTTTTTTCTAACCCAGTATTGTCAGAGAACTTAGTATTGTTGAGGAGTTGGATAGCGTCGATATTTACATGACTATTAAGCCGTTGTTCGAGACTACCTGCCATCTTCTTGATAACTATATCTACATCTTCTATCTTCCATCCTCCAAGGTCCTCGAACTATAATAATTCAAATAAATAGATTGTCATTTTAGCGTGTTGTAATAATGCCCTTTTTTTAGACTAGATCCGGTTAATTACAGCTGCATTGTCTTTCGTAACCTGTTCAAAAAAAACTACAACAAAAATATTAGGTACCTAAATAAGTAAAATATTAAACAGAAGAAACATACCTAGTAACTGGCAGGGAGAAAAAAATAATGGAGACAAAGGAAGACAAAAAACTAAAATGCACAGATCGATAACTTTTAATTAGGTATAAATTTATATAAATTGTTAACCAAATATTAACCAACATACTATCTCCCAAATTTGACAGCTGTCCAACCAAAGAACATGCTGATTTTAGTAAGGGATACATGTAGTTCACTTGCTGATAAAAAGTACTATGAAGTTATTATCATTTTCTTTACCATTACCCCTATGCAAGGGCATCTCCTTCACTACATTTTTTCCGTATCTATCTATCTATCTTGGGTCTTAAAAAATTTTAATCTTCGACATATCCTGCTTAATATACTTCCCGCAAATCCTTTGTTATTAGCGCCCACTACAGAACCTCTCGAGGAACCATCATACGCTTTTACAATATCAATGAATGGCATATGGGCGTTTTGTTATTGCGATATTTGCCATAAACTGCCTTATAATGAAAATTATGTTTGTTTCTTCGGTTTCTTTATTTATCCTTCTATCAATTACTCTCTCTGTTATTTTGATGGTGTGACTCCTAAAACCATGAACATCAGGCAGTGGCGAAGGAAAGTATCCGACAGGGCAGAATGGAAGAACATTGTT